>JAQJVL010002271.1:0-92500 GCA_035578905.1 Stictocephala bisonia
TTTGTTATTGGTAAAACTGAAGTATTCTCTAGACGTTCTCTCAGTTGTTGAGATTTATCAAGTTCTCCGACTGCTCTCTTATCAGTGACGAGGATCCTCCCTCTTACAGTTCGGTACTGGTGTTCTGGCCTGGAGAGAAAGGGCTCATTACTGATATTCGATACATTCCATGTTATAGTGTTACATAATTGTTCAATTCTAATTACAGAGAAGGAGACGTTTTGTGCGAAACCTTAAGGCTCGGGATCTGATCTGAATGCACATTCCAGGAGTTTTCTGATTTAGTTAAAACAAGAGATTTTTCTGGATTTTTATTTAACTATTTCATGGATGGTCAACCCTAACTAGGTTGGATGTGTGACATTGAGGGTGGGGCAACGTCTTGTGACATTGAACACTATTGAACATTCGCATTACTGTCATATTAAACCTAAGAACATGCTTAAGGTTAGGTAAACATAAGGTTTTTGTTTCCATTCTGTATGTAACAGATTCTTTGTTGTTCAAAGAAACTTCATATTACCCTTTTATTGACTTTCATTAAAAATGTTCATTTTATACAAATACTATTAATAAGAATAACCATTTTTAAATGTTGTTGTTTTTATATTAAACTTTACAACTATATCACCTGCTTAAATGTTCTAAATTTTATGCTAATGGTTCTCCGAATTAAATATAGGGAAAAGCAATCTTGGCTGTTTGGATGTGAGGTGTGGCCATAAAAGTAATTATTCTTTAAATATTTTAAAACGTTCTCGAAATATTTATTATGATTATTGTAATTTACCTTTTTATTACAAACCATAATACGTATTTCAATTATACATAAAACATAGGAATGCATTTATCACTGACCAATTTAATCTTTCTTTTCACACTGTATAGACAATGTTACACTTTAAGTAACTCTGTTGTTTACTTCATCTTACCTTTTTGTAGGAAATCACCTTTAATTTATAATTTTTTTTAAATTACTGGATGTCAATTTAACCCATGTAAACTAGTGGAATATACCATTATTGTGATACAGATAATGACACACAGAATGGTCACAACCACAACTATTAAAACGAGCCATTCTAAAGCCACGTAAAACATGTGAGGTAACTTGTGTACTCGTTGTACAAAATAGCCTACCATTTTTCATAAGTTTGTGACGGGGTGCATTTTGGTTTTAGTGACGTCATCTTTAACTGAACTAACTCCTTTGAGTCGTATTGTATTGATTAAATACATGAATAAGACTTGATTCATTTCATCTTGTAGAAACTAATACCAAGAAATTGTAGTATGCTATTAGTGTGACTGCTGAATTACAGGTAGGTGTATGCCATTGAAATGATTTCCCCTGATCTGTTACAACTACTATATAGCTACTAAACACAGCTAGGCTGAGCTGAAGTGAGTTACTTAAAGTTAGTTTCAACAATTGTTAGGCCTCTTGTTAGCTTAGTGGTTAGCACTTCTGCTTCATATGCAGAGGGTCACGGGTTCAAAACCCATGAAGTCCACTAAACATTAGCTTGAAGGGTTTGGACAATTATCACATAAAAAAGTTTGTATAATAAGTAAAAAATAGATTCCACTGGCGTAGAGTAAAAAAAATATAATTTCCCTCGCTATTTACTTGCAGTTAACAGATTAATTATTAGATTACTGAACTTATACCAAATACAGATTAAACCTTATAATGTGGTGTTAAATACTGGGCTACCCATCTCCAAAACTAACAGAAAAAGTTGATTTAGTCGGTGTGCATTTTATATATGACATCAAAGGATTGAATGATCATGCTTTCATATTCAGAGAATCATATTTGTTTATCTTTAACTTGTGATATGATACTATAAATATCTTATATTGATATTTTTTATTTTCAAATAAAGCCGGATTGAAAGTCAGTCTTTCTATTTTAATGAAGCTTTCATACAAATTTGTTTATGATATCACCTGAATACTCAGATGCACTAAGGTGCCAAGTCGGATAGTTTGTTTGCTTAGCCAGTGTTTTGATAGGGCTTGAACGTTAGTTCTTCCGCTTTTATTAATTGCATTATGCACTCGTGGTTTCAGTAGATTCCCTTTTCATTTCACTTATATTTAAGTACTGGACCTCTACATGAAATGATCTAACTTGCTATAAAATAACTTATAACTGCATTTGCTTGCATTATATGAATGGTATTACACATGTTTGCATAGTATTTTATATATGGATAACCTGTAATTAATTGGGCCTTTATTTTCTGTGCCCAATAAAACAATCATAGTAATATAGCCTAATACAGAAAATACAGAAAAAAATTAAAAAAATGCATAATTATGAAAACAATAACTAAATCATTACATAAATACTTTTAAGGCACAGTGAACCTATGCAAAAGATATTATGAATATGTAAATGCACGACATATTATAAATAGCAGTTTTTTGTTCAAAAAAACACTTTTGCTTGTGGTATATGCTAAAAAAATTGTTTAAAACATCTTAGAGATATTAGAAAATTTAAGTTATTACATTTTAGGTTCAAACAATGGACTAGCCTAGGTTGTTTTACTAATACATAATGTTATTTTTTATAATTTTATACACAATTCATTGATTTAATAGTATTAATATGGTTTAGGGGTTACAGGGGCAGCAGTTGTTGAATTTGTGGAACAGGGTTCGGTTGAGTTGGTCACTGGTGCTGCTGTAGTTGAGTTGGTCACTGGTGCTGCTGTGGTTGAATTTGTCGTGAAACAGGGTTCGGTTGAGTTGGTCACTGGTGCTGCTGTGGTTGAGTTGGTCACTGGTGCTGCTGTGGTTGAATTTGTCATGGAACCGGGTTCGGTTGAGTTGGTCACTGGTGCTGCTGTGGTTGAGTTGGTCTCTGGTGTTGCTGTGGTTGAGTTCGTCTCTGGTGCTGCTGTGGTTGAGTTGGTCACTGGTGCTGCTGTGGTTGAGTTGGTCTCTGGTGCTGCTGTGGTTGAGTTCGTCTCTGGTGCTGCTGTGGTTGAGTTGGTCACTGGTGCTGCTGCTGTGGTTGAATTGGTCACTGGTGCTGATGTGGTAGTAGTTGCAGTTGTGGGAGGGTTTGTACAAACGCAGCCACAGCCACACCCTCCTACATTTGGAGGAGCCACGGTCTTATGTTTCGAGCATTTTTTAGCATCAATCTGCCATGTGGTTAGGAGCAAAACGGTCAGAACTTGGATCAGCATGTTGTCCTATAAATGTGTAAAACAAAACTATTGAAGATCAATATTATAACGAAATAAATATGTATTTTGAAAAAGGTCAAATTAATTAAATAAAGTAATTTATCGTAAGCAAATTATAACTTTGTTTCAATTTTTGTAATACAATTGTGCAAGTATGAGATACAGCTTTTATCCTTTTTTAGTTAGTTTCTAGCATTCACAGAAATATCGTAACAAAGTGTAAAACCACTGTATTTGTATTGGTGGGTGAGTGTGTCAATACTACTTTACGTGTCTGCATGGGCGGGTGGGTACGTGCATGGTATTTAGGTGGTTGGGTCAATACCACTGTAGGTGTGTGTATGGGTGGGCCAATACTACTGCACGTGTATGGGTGGGCGAGTGTGTCAATACCACCATACATGTATGTATGGGCGGGTGAGTCAATACCACTGTGCGTGCATGGGTGGGTGTTTAAGTCAATAACACTGTACGTGTATGGGTGAGTGGGTGGACCATTACCTCTGTACTTGTATATATGGTTCATTTACTACTGTCATTAACACGTGTACTGTCTCAACAGGGTATCGAGCTTCGACTGTTTAATATTTTAGAGAATTGTTTGTCACGTCAACATGTGTCCTATCTAGATTATTTTCCAGAATGTACGTGTTTTGTATTAACAATTTAATATCTTATGAGCCATTTGACATACAATACTGAATTTTGATATGAAAAAAAGACACATTTCACGTAAAAAGGCTGTCATGTCTAAGATTAATGATTTGAAAATGGCGACTTTCTAAACATTTCAAAGTAAAATACCAAAGAAAATAAAAATTTTATAAATAACTGTCTAAACAACAGTAAATATATACTGCACCAAATCCAACAATATATTTGTTCAAAAGATGAGTCGATTAATAACAGAGAAAACTTATTTGTTGTGACTAAAAGCATTATTTCATGGATATAGAGAACACAAATGACAATCCATTCAATCACAAAAAATACGGGTTTTCTGTTATCTATCAACTGATCTTTTAAATTAACTGAAATATCGTTAAGTTTGGTGTAATACAGTCTATAAATTTGCTATTTTGACATTTTTTGGGTTAAATTGTGTAGGTTTTTGATGTTACACTTTGAAATTTTGAGACAGCCACCATTTTCAAACCGATAATCTTAAACATAAAGCCGTTTTAATGAATAGAATTTTGCAAAAATTCAGTATTGTACGACATACAGATTTTAATATATTCAATGTTTCATAAAAAACACATAAAAAAAAACAGACTGAAAACTAATCGAGACAGGACACGTCATGTTTTTTGCTTGTATTGACCTGAGACAGTTGACGCTGGACACCGGTGCTGTTTAACCTCCCATACTACTCACCAGTGTTATTCAGCACTTTGAAAATAATCCAGCTCATTGTTGGACATAATTTCAAGAAAATAGTTCCCAGTTTGTCTGTTTTCTGAAAGGTAATTGCAAATTTGGAAAGATGGTATAGTGTGAAACAGCCTAACTCCATTAAACAGAAATATAGTATCTAGTTAGCTAGTTGATTAGTCAAATAAAATCAGGCTACTTTGATTTGTGTAGAGATGGCATCACGCTTTCGGGATCTACATTAATTGTTTACATTATCTACTAGATAAAATCTAAGTATCCTTTCATATTTGCACATTTTATTTTGTATTGAGAGTGCAATGTTCATTATAAATAGACTCGAGGGAATTTCACAAAGATATTGGTTAAATAAACGAGAAGAAAGAAGACAGTGGTCTACCAGTGAGGTGTCCACAAAAATGTATGCAAATAAACAATATTCCCCTGATGTTGTAAAAAGTACAGTACAGCTTTTAATTATTTTTTAAAACAGTTCTTGCTGTAGATATTTGAATGGTTTTGATAGTAGATCTGAAGGGAATACTTTAGTGCGTTAAGATAACGGTAGAGTTGTCATTTATGCATTGACCCACCCACCAACCCATACTTGTACAGAAATATTTACCCACCCGCTCACCCATAATTCTACAGTGATATCGACCCCCCCACCCACTTACCCACCCATACTTGTACATTGATATTGACCCACCCGCTCACCAATAAATGTTATAGTGATATTGACCCACTCGCTAACCAATACTTGTACAAAGATATTGACCCATCCACCCACCCATACTTGTGCAGTGATATTGATCTACTCACTCACCCATACTTATACGGTGGTATTGAATAATAAATCCTTAATAATGTAAGTGAATGGGTGGTAGGTTAATACTTCTATACTTGATGCGTTTCAAAATAGTAAATGTAAAAATAGTAAAATATAAAAATGTTTAGAACATTTTATAGCATATGACGTATTATTTTGCCGTTTATAACAAAATAATGCTTTAGAGTATTGAGTGTATTACTTTTAATACATATAAGCAATGGATCTTGTTTTCATTAGTAGTGTTTTTATTATAAGAACTAATAATATGGAATCAGACAATTGGTAGCCATTATTTTTTTCGGTAAAATTTTTTTGAATAAAATTCGACCGTTCTCAAGCAATCCAGGTGCCTTCCCGACTAGTAGAGCTGTGACTCTTATACATATAACCCTCATTTATAAGGTCTACATAATGCTTTAGTTTTTAGTGATATAAAAATGATGTAATGTCTTAAAACAATCGTTGAAAAACTTAACAAGACTTTGGTTTTTCAAATTATTTTCAAAATATCAGACATTGAAGTTTTTTTCAGTATGATGCAGACGTCAAGTGTAATAGGTACAATAAAGTAAAAGAACTTAAGTTTTTTATTGTAAATGTTATGTGTAAAAATTAATAAATCAATTAGTTCCTATATGCACAAAATACAATGTATATATATTAACAGTAACATAGTAAATTGTACCAGGTAACTGGTACACACTTTCTCCCTTTCGTTTTGTTATGTCAACTTGTAAAAAAATGTACAAAGTTGAAATTATTTTGTCCATACTTTTATTTAAACAATATTTACTTAAATAAAAATATGGAAAAAGTAATCTTCATAAACAGCTGTTCATAAAAATCACACAGCCTCGAGTTGTGTGCTAACTCGTCCAGGACCAAAATTCCTAGCAAAAAAGTATCAACTCGTCCAGGTGAATTTTATGCATCAGTTAACAGCATAATTGAGTCCACCCCTACGGGTCCGCTAGCTGCCAAGATATTTGGGCATGGTTCATTGGGCCTGCCTGCTACTGATCCTGTGACATACTTACGGGACACAGCGGTCATATGATTTTTCGCCACCTCTCTGAGTGAGGGTACAACACTTATCTTTCATCATTCATACTGGTGACCTCAAAGTAAATACTATTCAGGTAAAGGTATTCATAACAATGCAAAGGGGGCAACAACGTTTTTTGTACATGGGCTACCGGTATACGAAGAAAGGTAAGAACATGTCTGGTGTTGTGTTTCACGATCATGTGCTGGAAAATTTATGGTATATGGTCCTTAAACCCTTTACTAAAACTTCTCCATGTTTGGTATATGTAATATTCAGGACAATTTGAAAATGTAATTTTATATATTCCAGAAGTATTGCATTTGTTTTCATTATTTGTAGAGTAAGTAAGTTGCGGTATATTTTCAATGCTCTTATTTGTGTTATATGTAAGGTTATATCTTTGTTTAGAAAATATATTATGTAAAGATTTATTAACATAACCACGACATGTCATGGGAATGTAGTTATTTTTGCTAATAGTTTATATAAAATATTATTAATTTGTCTTCCATGTTTTTATATCTATGCTTAGTATTTATATTTTAAAAGAGTTTTTGTTAAAATAGTTTTACCAAGCATAAAGCAATTTGCTGATGTTCTATTGAAAAAACTTATCAGTAAGTGCCTTAGATGTGCCGTTATAGCAGTAACAAGTAAGTTAAGTTTTAAATGCGAGCAGCATTCTCTGCGGCCACAACTCATTGACGACACCGAGTTGTGGCCTCCGGCCTTCAGCCTCCAACCCCAACTAAGTGGGGTAGTAACTAAAATATATTTAACTGTAATTTGCATCTTTTGTATATTTAATCAAAATCGTTAGAATAAATATAGAAAAGAATTAATTTTTAAATTATTGTACCCGTAAAACGTTACCATTCTAAAACTATAAATGTTAGTGACATTGGAGTTTTACTACAATATTTTAAATTGTAATTAACATCTTTCTTGAAAATTTAATTAAAATCGTTCGATAAAAATTCGATAACATTTTATTTTTTGTATGTTTTTACTCATGAAAATAAAAAAAAAAAATAAAAATAAAAAAAAATGAAAATACAGTCTGGATGTATTGGCTAAATACACATACATACCAAATTTCATAAAAATCAATCCATCCGTTTGGTCTCCAGCAAAGTGAACAGACATACACTCATACACGCATGCGGACAGACATAATAATTTTAAAAGATTACACATTTTTGGGGGATTCAGGGGACTCTTAATTTCAACATTATTTATTGCTCTGCGCTATCTTGTAAATACTGCAATAATCTTAATATTTTTAAATAGTTAAACCAAAGTTGCATTAGATTTTTTTTGCTAATTGAAATCAAATTATGATAGACACATTACTATAAAATTCATTACTTTTATGTTAAAAATAGCCATTATTGTAAAGTGAGTAAAATTAATTCAGCAACTTCCTTTCTTCTAATAGACGCTACAAGTTTGATAATACTTAACGAAATTTAATTGGAACCAGTTTTAATTTTTTTTTTCAACTTTTCTTTGCTGCCAATCACATGCGGATGGACAGAAAGTAAATAAATACTGATGAACCCCTGGTCACGTAATAGTTATTTCATCTTTCGATTCTAGATGCAATTGCTAACATTTTTGTGATGAGAGTCCATGTAAAGTTTCGTAAAAACTGTGCTTTCTTGATACATCAAGCTCTATGTATTAATACGAAAAAAATCATGTTATTTTCCATTAAGGAACTACCTCAATTGTTATAGTAATATACAACAAGATAAAGTAAACATGTAATACTTTTCATATAATCATTTAGTTCAGTCTATTATTAGATTATTATTTATTTTATTATGTATTATTTTATAGGCCTTCTACTTCTTCAAAATCATATATGTAGAATGCAGAAATAAAAATGTACATTTATAATATAGATCATCATACTTCAGAATATATTCACGTGGCAAATACAACAACTCAGTAATTTTACTTTACTAGAACCCTCGAATCTAAAATTAAAATATTAGATAAAATCTAGAGTTTAAAATAAACCTACAGGTTTAATGGTTAGAATTAGGCAACATTGTAAAAGTAGTCAAAAGAAAATATTATCATCAAACTGTTCAGTTTCTTTCAAATTTGAGAATAGAAGAGGACATTCAATTTGCTAAAGGCTAAAATTTTTAATGACATTGAGAATCAGCCCACGTAACCTAACAGGAATTTACAACAATAGCAAAGTGAATAATTCCTTTCAGAACTAAACAAAAATATATATAATTGATATGATACTTTTAGACGTCCCCTTAAAATATCGAAAAATTAAAAAAAAAACTTAACCATCATGTCTCAATGTCTCACCTGTATGAGTAGTTGAAAGTTCTAACAGAGAAGACTACTAAAGTTTTGATAAAGAATGACATTTCCTTTAGATTTTATATTCTCGAAACAGGTTGCCCAAACAAATTTCACAATATTAGAGTTAATTTTACTATTTGAACATAACTGTGTAAACATTAGGGTGATTGTACTCCACAAAACACTTGATGTTTGCATGCTAACAACAAACATGATATGTAAGTTGGGTTTGAAATAGGCTCTAAAGTTGTCACAACAACTTTTAAATAAACTTAAATTTCCAGCAATAATTTTAAAATATTTAGCCAATATCTATACTGATCCAAAGTCAATGTATAGATAGCTAATTGTTATTCATTTATTGTAATGAAATGTTTAAGGTTTATTTCAAGCTACTATTATTTACAGCATAGTACAACTTAAAAAAAATATATTTTGTAAAGCTGTAGTAAAATATAAAGTAGATTAATATAAAATATAAAAAAACTACGTGTAGTCATCACAAAAAAGTTAACTTTATCATCAAGAAGTGTATTATATTCGGTAAAAGTATATAATTTTAAGACCCCTAAAATAGTCTTTATTAATCTTTCGTGTTTCTTTTACAAAACTCCTATTATTTATATATTTGTTTGGATTTCCTAGAGTTTGTAATACATTGAGTTGCAGTAATTTGCCGATTAATTAGTTGCACACTGTCGATATGTAAATGCCCTACAGACAATAGTTCTTACTTAAACATTTTTTTTTAATCGTGATATGTAAGATTGTGGATGATATACATGCAAAGAAAGTTCCAGAATTTTCAGTATACTAATTTATTAAAATATTCTACAGGCTATAAAGCATATTCCAAAGAAATAACACCAATAAAATATATTATTTTAAATACATTTATTTATACAGTCAATTGTTCCAATAAAATACAAAAATGAAGTGAAATTATCTATGATGTTTTCGATGATCATAAAACAATTCATTGATGTTCGATTAGTTGCCATAAATACCAAAGTATGTAACAAGTACCAAGTAGGTTTAAAAATCACCTTTAAACATACCTCGGATAAAAAAAATTACTTTTTAATAAGGTTTAAAGTCAAACCTTAGAATTGTAGAAACACTGATAAACTCAGGCAGTCTGAAAATGATAAAACTAACCTGCTTTCATAATCATAAAAACACAAATGTTTGCATTAAGAGTCACATAATCGGTTAATCTAAATTTAAATCATAGTACGGTATTGTAATGAATAAAATATAATACGCAGTAAAGGAAATAGTAATAACAGTGCCGTTAGTTAAACTTTTTATAGTATAGTAAAATGCAATTAATAATAAATAACGATTAAATACATTTCTGTGACAAAAATACTGACGGAAAGGTATTCAAAAGTAAGTGTTGACTTTTAACAATGATTGACAACTAACTGACAAAGTATTATTTGGGTAATATCTAAGTAACTTGGATTATTTCTGTCCCTCAGTCAGTATAAGGATTTCACTGGCAATCCTTATTTACTGAGTCTCTAAGGAGCCTTTCAGTTCTATTATCCATTTTCTGAAATTATCATGCAGCATTAATAGTAATATTATTGTGTTAATGCAAAACAAATCAGTATATTTACCATTATTACCAAATTGCATAGTTAAAGGGTTGGTTTCGTATATATTGTGTTTTTTTTCAGCCTTCCTAACCAATTAAACCGTTAGTAGGTTTAGAATCCAGGTTTTAGTGTCTTAAGATTCAAAATGGCGACATACTAATCTATTACTACGATACCCTACTACTAATAAAACTCCATCATGAAAAAAGCCTAACTTTCAAAGAATATGCTTCACGAAATTCACTTCATATGCAAAGATTTGCTCACAGATTTGCTTGTTATGAGTACATTTGGAATAAAGAACATCAATATTGGACATTATAATCTGCCAAACTATACATTTATTTATTTACTGTGACATACAATTTTACAAAAGAAGGTGTTTCCTTTGCAAAGTTAAACGGTTATTTCTAAGATAAAAAAGAGGTTCAACAGACTTAGACGTAGCCAGGACTGCACCTCTAATAGCAAAACTAAAGCTTTGTTCCACTGTTTGTGGTATGTATGTTCAGTGGAAGTAAATATATACCTAAATTACGTACTAGTAGTTCAACACTTATGTCAGAAATTCTTTTCCAGAACTTAACGCCCTGCTATTCAAAACTTTAAAAATAATAAATATAATACATTCAATCAAAATTTCACTGGAGAGAACGTGCCATCGTCGATCAGTCCAGATTAGGGCTCGACCGTATCCGGCAACTTTAACCTACTCCGGTAGAAGGGAATCATGAGTTCGGCAACTCTCATAAAACTGAGCCAAACGCATTATGGATCTAAATCTTAATCAATACTATATCAATAGTATACAAATTTAAAGGTATCGTGGGAGCTAAAAGCCCTGAAATAAAACAATACTTTCAGCAGTTATTAAAAGTGCATTACATTTATTTGATTTTTACAACATACAAACCTCACTAAGTCAACAACCAAGATTCAGTATAGTCCTAACAATGATCAACGTCTTTTTTTGACATATGTATATTTTACGCTTGCATTAAATAATAGTGTTTACAAAGATCATTTTCAAGTTAGGTTTAACTAAATGCGTTTATAGGTAAAACATAAACCTAACAAACAGTTTTGTTGAATAATCAGTTTATGTCCAATACGTGCATGTAAAAAATATACAGATCATATTTTTAAGTAGAAACAGGATAGTGAAAAAAACACAAAATATGATAAAATATTTATAAAACTAATAATAAGGAGACTAAACTGTGGACTACATAAACCTATATAAGCTACATGACTGTGGCTTTAAAAAAATAAAAGGAACATTCATTAAAAATCTAATTTCAACGGTAAAGTAATTGAGAATTTTGCTGTACAGTTAACGAAAAATCTTTAGCTATTATAAATACAACACAAACTTCAAAACAATTTTGAAATCTCATCGTTTTTAAACGTTTACTAGATTATACAAAAATAATTATAGCAAAAAATTAATACTGCAGCTGTGCATCGATTGTACTTGTTGTTAGAAGCAACAGGTACACACCTTTAATCAATACTTCAGCTGTGCATCGATTGTACTTGTTGTTAACAGCAACAGGTACACACCTTTAATCAATACTGCAGCTGTGCATCGATTGTACGTGTTGTTAGAAGCAACAGGTACACCTTTAATCAATACTTCAGCTGTACATCGATTGTACTTGTTGTTAGCAGCAACAGGTACACACCTTTAATCAATACTTCAGCTGTACATCGATTGTACTTGTTGTTAACAGCAACAGGTACACACCTTTAATCAATACTTCAGCTGTGCATCGATTGTACTTGTTGTTAGAAGCAACAGTTACACACCTTTAATCAATACTTCAGCTGTACATCGATTGTACTTGTTGTTAGAAGCAACAGTTACACACCTTTAATCAATACTTCAGCTGTGCATCGATTGTAATTGTTGTTAGAAGCAACAGTTACACACCTTTAATCAATACTTCAGCTGTGCATCGATTGTACTTGTTGTTAGAAGCAACAGTTACACACCTTTAATCAATACTTCAGCTGTGCATCGATTGTACTTGTTGTTAGAAGCAACAGTTACACACCTTTAATCAATACTTCAGCTGTACATCGATTGTACTTGTTGTTAGCAGCAACAGGTACACACCTTTAATCATTTCTAGTTTTAGTTTTACCATTTGTCAAATGGTTTTCCTTATTTAGTATGAACATGCTGCCTTCTTTTGGCATTGTTTGATTTACCTTTTCTGCACAGTTTCATCTGACGTACGTGTCGATTGTCCATATCATAATTTTGATAAATCTAGAAATATTGAAGTTGGAATATCCATTATTTACCGCAATTGTATGACTAAATGTTACCATGATTCATTTGTCCACCCTCTCGTCAATACCGGTGAACAGAGTTGCCGAGTTCATGTTTGGGACTGACTGATTTTTTTATAACCGTAGTTTCTAAATTTGTATATTATTGATATTTGTTGAGTTCATGTTTGCCCCCAGACAGGTCCCTTGCTTCAGCGCTCAAGTTCTATTATTTTTATATCATCTTCCGATATATTTATAAGTCGATATGCCTAATAAAATCCTGGTATGAACCAATTTCCGACTATAATTATACTCTACCTGAGCATAACAACAGTTCTTTTAATTAGAACTGGAATATAATTAAAATTCTATTATCACGAAAATATACAAAATATTGTCAAATTTTTGAATTGGGTTTAAAAAAAAGGAAATTACAACGTTTTTACTAGCAAACATATCAATATATTTGATTCAGAGTAATCAAAACATAAGATTTTTTTAATAATTTTCATTCCCAACAATAAACCTCTAAACATAATAAGAGATTTCACCACCCAAGTTGGATCGCTAAAGAAACGTTTGCTCTAGAATAAGATGAAAATTTAACACAAACATATCCAACAGACCTTTTAATAACATAGCTTATTTATTACACTTTTTAAAATATGAAATAAAATTGACAAGCAGTTGCCTTGTTGATAAAAAATCAATAAATTGGTTGTATTTTATTTCTTCTTTTTGGAATAAATTTTAAAATGTGTCAAGATAAAAGGTATACTACACTAGTATATTTGTGTAACAAGATGAATAAACACAGTTTGCATGATTGTATTTTATCAGAATATTTATTGCCTAATTTTATACAAACTACATTCCATAAGAGTAAATATTCTAGAACTAAATATAGAATATGTATGATTGGGCACTACAGTTGTAAATATTTTGAGCGAATATTGATTTTTTAGATAAATATAGAAAGTATTTGCTCTTAAAGGAGAAATGTGCCAAGTAAATTCAACATGCTAAAACTAAACAAATATATCTGTCTCAATTTGGAAATGACACGGTGGAACAAAGAGTTATTGTATTCCAAGGCATTGACCCACCCACCCATACAGGTTCAGTGGTATAGACCCACCCACCCATACACGTACAGCGGTATTGACCAACCCACCCATACGCGTTCAGTAAAAGATCGACCCAACCATTCATGTACAGTGATATTTACCCACCCTCCCACACATATACGTACAATATTATTTGCCTAACCACTCACCAAAACACGTTCAGTGGTATTGATCCACCTGCCCACCCATACACATACAATGTATTAGCCTAACCACTCACTAAAACACGTTCAGTGGCATTGAACCACCTGCCCACACACGTACAGTGGTATTGACCCACCTGCCCACACACGTACAGTGGTGTTGACACACCTGCCCACACACGTACAGTGGTATTGGCCCACCTGCCCACACACGTACAGTGGTATTGACCCACCTGCCCACACACGTACAGTGGTATTGGCCCACCTGCCCACACACGTACAGTGGTATTGGCCCACCTGCCCACACACGTACAGTGGTATTGGCCCACCTGCCCACACACGTACAGTGGTATTGGCCCACCTGCCCACACACGTACAGTGGTATTGGCCCACCTGCCCACACACGTACAGTGGTATTGGCCCACCTGCCCACACACGTACAGTGGTATTGGCCCACCTGCCCACACACGTACAGTGGTATTGGCCCACCTGCCCACACACGTACAGTGGTATTGACCCACCTGCCCACACACGTACAGTGGTATTGGCCCACCTGCCCACACACGTACAGTGGTATTGGCCCACCTGCCCACACACGTACAGTGGTATTGGCCCACCTGCCCACACACGTACAGTGGTATTGGCCCACCTGCCCACACACGTACAGTGGTATTGGCCCACCTGCCCACACACGTACAGTGGTATTGGCCCACCTGCCCACACACGTACAGTGGTATTGGCCCACCTGCCCACACACGTACAGTGGTATTGACCCACCTGCCCACTCACGTATAGTGGCATTGTAATATTTACAATACCAAACTACTTTTTATTGTTAATGCTCAATAGTGAGAAAAAATAATTTAAGTATAAATTACATAAGAATTTGACATAATGAAGATTATACAACCTTTCGTTAATAATAATAAATCTACTTCTGAAGAATAGGCAAAACTTAATGTTTGTTATTTTACTATTGCAATGATATAATAGTAACAAAATGATATGTTCATACAACTCCTTTAAATCTGCTACCGTAATCGGAAAATCATTGGTAAATGGATAACAGTTTTGCTAATCTACCCAACATTTTAAAACCTACCTCATTTAACATCAATTATGAAATTATACTATTTATTCACGGTTATAAATCATATGACTTATATTTAAAAAATTGTTTTGTTCTTACTATTGAAAAGTGAATTTTTGTGCAATATTATCACTTTATTCGAAGATGATGGTTTTGTGAAAAAATTATTTGTATTTATATCTTTTTAGTATAAGACAACAAATACAGACTGTATATAATTTTCATACAGTAACATCATAATCCACTTGAAAATGTGTTTTATTAAATCTAGTATGATTTAAACCAGATTTCAAAAATGTAAATAATACAAAATACTATGTGGAATATAATTTGTAGAAATTTTACCAAATGGCTGCAGATGTTATATTTTGATATTTGCGTCAAAAGATATTCTTATTTCATAAGGTTCTATCTTTTATGTAATATCACAATTTAAATTAAATATTTATTGCAGAGTATTTAATTAAATTAAAATTAGCTTTACAACCTTTGAATAAAATATGACTTCATAGGGTAAAATATAAAGATTATTTTTCTTTGAAATGTAAAGGAAATTTATTCAGCATAATCACATCCGATATTTTAAATACTCCTTGGGATTACGGACAGCTGTCATTAGTTTAGTATCAAACGCTTTAAGCTGAAGACCTCTCAACTACTCAAAATCAAAATTATTAGTTCTATTGGGCTTTAAAAACTACATATTTGTGAATTCGTAAGGATAAGATGTTTTTAATTTACTTATTTTTAAATATATTAGTGGGATATATGAAGTTATTTTGTACATTCATAATTTCATAAACGTTCTCCCTCATCCTATATGCCACAATCCAACCTTGTATTATCTGAAGAACTTGGTTGGCTGTGTTTGAAATTATTATTTGGAAACCATTCATTCAAGTAGGAGGAAACGATATTTGAAAAATATTGCAGTGGATATTGGAAGTACATCTGGCGTAAATTTGTAAGAGGAATATCTTAAAGAAACGTCAGTAATTCTTGTTGAAGAACTGTAAGTATGCATAGCCTGTTAAAGTGCTTTTGTAAAATAAATAGGTAATAATTAATAATTCAACACCATATTATGCTTAATCACTAGTAAAAGTTCAATTGGTGCATGAGTGCCCACTTCTTACAGTAAATGTTAGTTCCGTAATTTGTTGATACCATCATGGTTGAAATGTGACTCATTAGTAAATATAATGTACTTTATTGATTGTCAAGGTACGGACGAATATGACGGGCGATTGAGTGTGATGAGAGTAGATGAACGAGTGTAATCATTGTTACTATCCAAGGCTCAGAAAGAGCCTAACAGTCAGAGTGTTAATAGCCTCAGTCTTAATAGACTAACATCCAGAGAAACTAAGGAACCTACAGCCTTATGTGGAATCCGAACCAAGTAGTTTTGGTTCGATTTTCAGCTAGCTGAGAAGCCTTGCACTCAGTTCTTTTCCCTAAACAATATCTGAACTTTGACTGCCATATAACATAGACATCCCAGACTTCTCTAGTAGTGTCCACGTAGATGGCAACATGTAGACACTACTAGTAGATTTAAACATAAGAGTTAAACTACAAGTACTGCAAGAGATATGCCTTGCTCCTAGTTTCTGTTAATGGTAGTTGTATAAGTTGTTATCAATGAGTACTCTCTATACTTTACTCTGTGAAACTCTGAACCGTTTGTATGAAAACCAGAACTACCTTCAATAAGTCAGCAATGTTTCCATATACATTAACATTATGTTTTCGGGGGCGAGCGTACTGGAGTGTTGTCGTTGAAAGTGATCATGTTTCCCGTGACATAACACCGATTGTTCAAGTATTTATACCCTTTCCGAATTGTAACATTGTCTGTATTCTTCAACAGCGGTTGTAGACTTCTTTCAGAAACACTATAAATAAACGCAATTCTTCAGTTGAAAGTAAGTTAATAATTACTAGAGATACAATAAGCACGTTGACTGAAACTAAAATACTACGAAGAGAGCAATACGCACATGAATTGAAGCTCGCATTTGTTAGTTTTCAAAGTAATTCAAAACCTACGGTTAAAATCATAATATCATTGTTGGACAACTGCTGTTATTTCATTGCCAACTTACCAAGTATCAATGTTTCAACAACACTACTTTGTTTCCAAATGAATTGAACCAACCCGTACATTATGTCAACGTAAATAAACTTGTTAAGATCAATCTAATGAATGGAATTATTTTTCATTTCCATAGTTAAATTTAAACATTTAAATTTTAACTAAACATGCATCGTTACCGTAATTTACCAAGGCTTATTTATCCGTTTTATGAGAATTTTACATTTTATCAAAAATAATTGTGAACTTGCAATTCTGAGAACTACTTCATGTAATGTCTCAGGCTAAAACCTTAAAAACTATTGAATTAGCCCCTTAATTAGCCTTTACGTAACAAGTTTTGAGCAAAGTTGTCCGCAAGCTGTAACTCGTTAATGAAACATTTATATTTATATAAAATTATATCTTTATTTTTACATGAAGAGTTAGTACCTTCATTTCTGCATGTTTATTGTGAATCAACCAGTATAGCCCGATGTACTTCTAAAGGAAACTAGTCAAATTAAGGGTTTTATCATTCAAATTAAGTTATTTTTAATTGAATTTATCCAAAACAAATTGCATTTGATCAATAATGAAATTGTGTGTTGGATTTGTTTTGCAAATCTGTAATCAGTTTTATGGAATAAAACATTAAACAAATTTACATTAAAGTTTTTACTTTCACCTGTTTTTGAAAACTATGAGTATTTATTCAACATTTCAAAATAAAATGCAATGTGCAATATAATAACGTTTAAAATGATAGATCTCACATAACTTTTGGTCAACTAATAACGAAAAAATATGAATTCGCAGATAACATTGTTCTAATTGGATTATAACCAACATGGCTGACAGCCTCTGCAGACTCTTAAGTACTTTTATTTGTTTTATTGAAGAAAATAATATAATTCAAATACATTTTGTTTGTAATACAAAGCAGTAGAGGCGTAATATTTGTAGCATATACAACAAATAAACCATGCATTTATATTAGTAAAAATATGTTGAATATAGTATTTAATTTTATAAAATGTTGATACAAAATATTAGGCATTGAAAGAAAAGTAGTTTGTAGCTTTTAACAAATAAAAAGTGTGTAAAAATAAAATAAGACACCCTGCAATAAATATATTTTATAATTATACTTTTTACACTTAATAATTGGCTCAACCTAATGCTATTATTAGTTTGAAAGTATTGTATTAGGCCAACAAAATATTAAGAATTAGGAAAAAATACAAAACACTGATAACAGAAAAAACTAATTTGTTAAATTTTTCAAACTGTTATAAGGTTCTTAGGAAATATATATACAATAATGGTTTTTTAAATACATTTATTTGGCCATAAATCACTTTACCAAGTTAACACTTAATCAGAGGATATGAAAGTAGCAAAGAAATATTCAATGACATTCCCAATAAAAGAAAAGAAACAATTTAGTTCGGCAACTTCAAACAGATATTATCCGGGATGCATTTTTTTTTTAATGACATTGATCCCATTGAATGAACACACACACTTGAGATTGTTGAAGGGAGGGTCGATGAACCCAGGGATGTCAAACCCATCGTTGCTGAGGTACGCCTTCTGTTGAACTTCATTCACACAGCAACTTGAAGCATTGGGTCTATTGGATATGGTAAAAATAGTGTCAGAAAGACCCATATCGGTACGAACATCACACCCTGTACACAAACACAATCTGAATAAATGAATGAACGTATGTGGTACTAGTGTTTTTAGGCATTCCATAACTTAATATGAGGAATAAAATGGCTTCACAGAAATAGTTTAAGACAAATTTAGCAATATTATAATAACAAAATCCACCAGAATAAAAAAAGCATTAATTAGAGTAATCTAAAAATAGTATTTTACCAGGTAAAAAAACTTTTAGTCAAATGATACTAATTATTTATAAATATAGTTAGAGTTAAAAAAATATTTTTATGGTAATAAGAAAATATTATACATTCATATCTGTATAGTGTAGAAACTATCTAAAGTGTCACAGACTAATGTTGCCAGTCTTTACTGGAATTTTATTCTAATCCTAATACTATACGTGTATTAAAAAATGATTATATATACGCGTATATTATGATATTATAACATGTATATATACAGAGTGTTGAAAAAGTATGGAACCACCTTCATATATCTTAAATAGGTCCAGATTAAGAATTGCGATGTAGTATACCTCTGTAAAAAGTTTTTTTTTTTTATTTCAATGCAGTTCGTAATTTTTTTCAACCTACAGGGGAGGGGCCGTGGAGGATTTCGTAAAAAGTTTAAATGAAAGGCTATAATGAGTTGCCCAAGATTTTAAAGCCTACTTTTTTCATGACGCTACAAATTTCAAGTCGAAAGAACCACTCTATCACTAAAAGCGACTGGTTAATCTTTCTTAGCAGAGGGTCTTAAACAAGTATGGAACCACTTTCATTTCTTTTAAAATATTTTAGCTTTAGTATAACACTGTTGAACGTTTATTTCTATATTTTTATGCATTTTACAGTTTTTTTTACCTAGAAGGGAGGGCATCTGGAGGATATCATATATATTTTAAATGACAAGCTACCCATACACGTACAATGGTATTAGACTAACCACTCACCAAATCACTTACAGTGGTATTGACCCACCTGCCCACACACGTACAGTGGTATTGACCCACCTGCCCACACACGTACAGTGGTATTGGCCCACCTGCCCACACACGTACAGAGGTATTGACCCACCTGCCCACACACGTACAGTGGTATTGACCCACCTGCCCACTCACGTACAGTGGCATTGTAATAGTTACAATACCAAACTACTTTATATTGTTAATGCACAATAGTGAGAAAAAATAATTTAAGTATAAATTACATAAGAATTTGACATAATGAAGATTATACAACCTTACGTTAAAAATAATAAATCTGCTTCTGAAGGATAGGAAAAACTTAATGTTTGTTATTTTACTAATGCAATGATATAATAGTAACAAAATTAGTTATGTTCACACAACTCCTTTAAATCTGCTACCGTAATCGGAAAATCATTGGTAAATGGATAAAAGTTTTGTTAATCTACCCAACATTTTAAAACCTACCTCATTTAACATCAATTATGAAATTATACTATTTATTCACGATTCTAAATCATATGATTTATATTTAAAAATTGTTTTGTTCTTACTATTGAAAAGTGAATTTTTCTGCAATATTATCACTTTATTCGAAGATGATGGTTTTGTGAAAAAATTATTTGTATTTGTATCTTTTTAGTATAAGACAACAAATACAGACTGTATATAATTTTCATACAGTAACATCATAATCCACTTGAAAATGTGTTTTATGAAATCTAGTATGATTTAAACCAGATTTCAAAAATGTAAATAATACAATATACTATGTGGAATATAATTTGTAGAAATTTAACCAAAAGGCTGCAGATGTTATGTTTCGATATTTGCGTCAAAAGATATTCTTATTTCATAAGGTTCTATCTTTTATTTAATATCTCGATTCAAATGAAATATTTATTGCAGAGTAATTAATTACATTAAAATTAGCTTTACTACCTTTGAATAAAATATGACTTCGTAGGGTAAAATGTAAAGATTATTTTCCTTTGAAATGTAAAGGAAATTTATTCATATTTTAAATACTCCTTAGGATTACGAACGGCTGTCATTAGTTTAGTATCAAACGCTTTAAGCTGAAGACCTCTCAACTACTCAAAATCATAATTATTGGTTCTATTGGGCTTTAAAAACTACATATTTGTGAAATCGTAAGGATAAGATGTTTTTAATTTACTTATTTTTAAATATATTAGTGGGATATATGAAGTTATTTTGTACATTCATAATTTCGTAAACGTTCTCTATCATCCTATATGCCACAATCCAACCTTGTATGAACTGAAGACCCTGGTTGGCTATGTTTGAAATTATTATTTGGAAACCATTTATTCAAGTAGGAGGAAACGATATTTGAAAAATATTGCAGTGGATATTGGAAGTACATCTGGCGTCAATTTGTAAGAGAAATATCTTAAAGAAACGTCAGTAATTCTTGTTGAAGAACTGTAAGTATGCATAGCCTGTTAAAGTGATTTTGTAAAATAAAAAGGTAATAATTAATAATTCAACACCATATTATGCTTAATCACTAGTAAAAGTTCAATTGGTGCATGAGGGCCCACTTCTTACAGTAAATGTTGGTTCCGTAATTTGTTGATACCATCATGGTTGAACTGTGACTCATTAGTAAATATAATGTACTTTATTGATTGTCAAGGTACGGACGAATATGACGGGCGATTGAGTGTGATGAGAGTAGATGAACGAGTGTAGTCATTGTTACTAACCAAGGCTCAGAAAGAGCCTAACAGTCAGAGTGTTAATAGCCTCAGTCTTAATAGACTAACATCCAGAGAAACTAAGGAACCTACAGCCTTATGTGGAATCCGAACCAAGTAGTTTTGGTTCCATTTTCAGCTAGCTGAGAAGCCTTGCACTCAGTTCTTTTCCCTAAACAATATCTGAACTTTGACTGCCATATAACATGGACATCCCAGACTTCTCTAGTAGTGTCCTCGTAGATACTAGTGGATTTAAACATAAGAGTTAAACTACAAGTACTGCAAGCGATATGCCTTGCTCCTGGTTTCTGTTAATGGTAGTTGTATAAGTTGTTATCATTGAGTACTCTCTATACTTTACTCTGTGAAACTCTGAACCGTTTGCATGAAAACCAGAACTACCTTCAATAAGTCAGCAATGTTTCCATATAAATTAACATTATGTTTTCGGGGGCGAGCGTACTGGAGTGTTGTCGTTGAAAGTGATCATGTTTCCCGTGACATAACACCGATTGTTCAAGTATTTATACCCTTTTTGAATTGTAACATTGTCTGTATTCTTCGACAGCGGTTGTAGACTTCTTTCAGAAACACTATAAATAAACGCAATTCTTCAGTTGAAAGTAAGTTAATAATTACTAGAGATACAATAAGCACGTTGACTGAAACTAAAATACTACGAAGAGAGCAATACGCACATGAATTGGAGCTCGCATTTGTTAGTTTTCAAAATAATTCAAAACCTACGGTTAAAATCATAATATCATTGTTGGACAACTGCTGTTATTTCATTGCCAACTTATCAAGTATCAATGTTCCACACAACACTACTTTGTTTCCAAATGAATTGAACCAACCCGTACATTATGTCAACATAAATACACTTGTTAAGATCAATCTAATGCATGGAATTATTTTTCATTTCCATAGTTAAATTTAAACATTTAAATTTTAACTAAACATGCATCGTTACTGTAATTTTTAACCAAGGCTTATATATCCGTTTTTTAAGAATTTCACTTTTTAATCAAAAATAATTGTGAACTTGCAATTCTGAGAACTACTTCATGTAATGTCTCAGGCTAAAAACCTTAAAAAAACTATTGAATTAGCCCCTTAATTAGCCTTAAGGTAAAATGTTTTGAGCAAAGTTGTCCGCAAGCTGTAACTCGTTAATGAAACATTTATATTTATATAAAATTATATCTTTATTTTTACATGAAGAGTTAGTACCTTCATTTCTGCATGTTTATTGTGAGTCAACCAGTATAGCCCGATGTACCTCTAAAGAAAACTAGTCTAATTAAGGGTTTTATCATTCAAATTAAGTTATTTTTAATTGAATTTTTCCCCAAAAAATTGCATTTGATCAATAATGAAATTGTGTGTTGGAATTGCTTTGCAAATCTATAATCAGTTTTATGGAATAAAACATTAAACAAATTTACATTAAAGTTTTTACTTTCACCTGTTTTTGAAAACTATTAGTATTTATTCAACATTTTAAAAGAAAATGCAATGTGGAATATAATAACGTTTAAAATAATAGATCTCACATAACTTTTGGTCAACGAATAACGAAAAAATATGAATTCACAGATAACATTGTTCTAATTGGATTAAAACCAACATGGCTGACAGCCTCTGCAGACTCTTAAGTACTTTTACTTGTTTTATTGAAGATTATACTATAATTCAAATACATTTTGTTTGTAATACAAAGCAGTAGAGGCGTAATATTTGTAGCATATACAACAAATAAACCATACATTGATGTTAGTAAAAATATGTTGAATATAGTATTTAATTTTATAAAATGTTGATACAAAATATTAGGCATTGAAAGAAAAGTAGTTTGTAGCTTTTAACAAATAAAAAGTGTGTAAAAATAAAATAAGACACTCTGCAATAAATATATTATTATATAATTATACTTTTTACACTTATTAATTGGCTCAACCTAATGCTATTATTAGTTTGAAAGTATTGTATTAGGCAAACAAAATATTAAGAATTAGATAAAAATACAAAACACTGATAACAGAAAAAACTAATTTGTTACATTTTTCAAACTGTTATAAGGTTCTTAGGAAATTCAGTATATATACAATAATGGTTTTTTAAATACATTTATTTGGCCATAAATCATTTTACCAAGTTAACACTTAATCAGAGGATATGAAAGTAGCAAAGAAATATTCAATGACATTCCCAATAAAAGAAAAGAAACAATTTAGTTCGGCAACTTCAAACAGATATTATCCGGGATGCATTTTCTGTTAATGACATTGATCCCATTGAATGAACACACACACTTGAGATTGTTGAAGGGAGGGTCGATGAACCCAGGGATGTCGAACCCATCGTTGCTGAGGTACGCCTTCTGTTGAACTTCATTCACACAGCAACTTGAAGCATTGGGTTTATTGGATATGGTAAAAATAGTGTCAGAAAGACCCATATCGGTATGAACATCACACCCTGTACACAAACACAATCTGAATAAATAAATGAACGTATGTGGTACTAGTGTTTTAGGCATTCCATAACTTAATATGAGGAATAAAATGGCTTCACAGAAATAGTTTAAGACAAATTTAGCAATATTACAATAACAAAATCCACCAGAATAAAAAGAGCATTAATTAGAGTAATCTAAAAATAGTATTTTACCAGGTTAAAAAACTTTTAGTCAAATGATACTAATTGTTTATAAATATAGTTAGATTTAAAAAAGATATTTTTATGGTAGTAAAAAAAAAATTATACATTCATATCTGTATAGTGTAGAAACTATCCAAAGTGTCACAGACTAATGTTACCAGTCTTTACTGGAATTTTATTCTATTCCTAATACTATACGTGTTAAAAAAAATGATTATATATACGCGTATATTATGATATTATAACATGTATATATACAGAGTGTTGAAAAAGTATGGAACCACCTTCATATATCTTAAATAGGTCCAGATTAAGAATTGCGATTTAGTATACCTCTGTAAAAAGTTTTTTTTTTATTTCAATGCAGTTCGTAGTTTTTTTTAATCTACAGGGGAGGGGCCGTGGAGGATTTCGTAAAAGGTTTAAATGAAAGGCTATAATGAGTTGCCCAAGATTTTAAAGCCTACTTTTTTCTGAATATGACGCCACAAATTTCAAGTCAAAAGAACCACTCTATCACTAATGGCGACTGGTTAATCTTTCTTAGCAGAGGGTCTTAAACAAGTATGGAACCACTTTCATTTCTTTTAAAATATTTTATCTTTAGTATAACTCTGTTGAACGTTTATTTCTATAATTTTATGCATTTTACAGTTTATTTTACCTAGAAGGGAGGACATCTGGACGATATCATAAATAGTTTAAATGACAAGCTACAATATGTTGCCCATAATTTAAAGCCTTTTTTGAATAAGACGCCACAAGTCAAAAGAACCATCCTATCAGAAGTGAATGTACGATAAAATCGCGCATTATACCTGGTTAATGGTGGTAATAAATATTTATCGTTGGGGCTGTGACGAAAGCTCGCGTTCCCACCCACCTATATCCGGACGCGCTATCTTGTCACGTTGTGTGCTAACTCGTCCAGGATTCAAATTCCTGGAAAAAGTGTCAACTTGTCCAGGTCAGTTTTACGAATCAGTAAACAGCATAATTGAGTCCATCCCTATGGGTCTACTACCTGCCTAGGTATTGCATGGTTCATTGGTCCTGCCTGTTGCTGATATTGTGACATACCTATTGGACACAGCGGCCATATGTTTTTTCGCCACCTCTCTGAGAGAGGGTGTGATTCTTTAACACTTAGCTTTCATCATTTGGACTGATGGTCTCATAGTAAATACTATTCAAGTAATGGAATTCATAACAACGCAAAGGGAATAACAAAGCTTGATGTTTATGGGTTACTAATAGACGAGAAAAGAGAGTACAAGTCTGGTGAATTGGTGTTTTGTTTCACGACCACGTACTGAAAAAGTGATGGTATATAATCCTTAAATATTTTAATAAAACTTCTTCCTGTTTGGCCAATATAATATTAAGGACAAGTCGAACATATAATTTAATATATTCCAGAATCATAAAATGTTTTTCAATGTTTGTAGAGTAACTACTCGTATGTTGTAGTATATTTTCGATGATCTTATTTGTGTTATATGTAAGGTTATATCCTTGTTTATATGTTATGTAAATATTTGTTAACATGACCATGTCATAGGAATGTAGTTATTCTTGTTATTAGTTTATATAAAATATTATTATTATTTTGCCTTCCATATTTTTATATCTATACATAGTTTTTATATTTTAAAAGAGTTTATGTTAACATAGTTTTTACCAAGCATAAAGCAATTTGCTGATGTTCTATAAAAAAAACTTAACAATAAGTGCTTAAGATGTGCCGTTATAAAAGTAAAAACTAAGCTAAGTTCAGAATACTGATATTGTAGGATGCCAGAGGCACAAGATCTAAGCTTACGTAATTTTATCATAGCTAGAACTTTGTGAGTAAATAAATAATTCCTTAGGTAGAACAAAAATTAAGGTCTCTTCTAATTTATTTGTCTATGATACAAATTTAGACCAGTGCTTTTTGTACTAAGTCAAATTGCACTTATGTTGATGACTTGCAGCTTACTGCACTTGTGTTGGATACTACTTTACGACGTTAAATGATAACATTTCAAAAATATTGTTTGAAAAGTATTTTTTCTAACGATGCTACTGGATATATATATATATATACTATATATATGTACCAATAATCAATAACACTGTAGGTGTATGGGTGGGCGGGTGGGTCAATAACACTGTTACTGTATGGGCGGGCAGGTGGGTCAATATCACTCAATATTATATATATGACTATACATGTATGTAAACGATTTTAGACCTGCACCTGTAATATTCTTGAGAAAAAGGTACATAAGTACAAAATAACACAACTTCGGATAGTTCAGAACATTGAAAATAAAAAAAATCTTATTTGAAATACAATTTGTATCATTTCTTGGGACATATGAAGGGTTGTCCACATCCCATTCTTCTTCAAATAATTCTTCTAAATAACTCAAGAAAAATATAAGTTTATAAAAAATAGGATGTAACATATTTTACAATAAGTAAACGTATACTTAATTACATAAAATAATATGTAATTATTATTGCCAACACTTATGCTTCCCTATCGTGTATGTTAAGTGTGAGAATACACGGCAGGCCCACTTTTGACTGAAGTGGGTACGCAGTCCTTGTTGGCGCTAAAAATGGACCTTATCGCACTAATTTTATGTTATAAAAGCTGTTTTGGTAATTTTGTTCATGACTTTATTAAATATTTATTTTTGTAATATAATATTTAAGTATAGAGTTTAAAGGATATTTTTATTTTTGTTTAAATGGCACTATAGAATATGTCTTAATAAAGAACTACATGTTGAAATCGGTTGGTTATTTCAACACTCTAATAGAAACGGTTTGGACTTTTAAATCTTATAATTTCAAGTACAATTTAAAGAAATTGTTACATTTATTATTGAAGGCTAGTTCAGTTTCGAGAAACCTCCTAATCTACTAGCCATCTCCCGAAAGCGGCTCACTCGAACCCTAACCGTAATTTCCCGAAAAGTTTGGACGAGTTAGCACTTGAACGACACTATTTTGTCGCACCTGAAACTTTTATTTATTTATTCTTAAGACGCTGATCGTCAAGATTTTGGGTGAATATGGATTTCGAATGAGTGTAATGAGTCAAGATGAACGATTGTAGTCATTATTACTATCTGAGTTCGACTTAGCTCAGAAAGGACTATTTATTAAGAGCCTAATAGTCAGGGCAACCATGGGACCTACAGCTTTACGTGGAATCCGAACCACGTAGTGTTGGTCTGATTTTCAGCTAACTGACAAGTCTGACACAGTTCTCTTCCCTACACAACATCTAAATCTTGACTACCATCCAACATGAACATCCCAGACTTCTCTAGTAGTGTCTACGTCAATGGCAACCATTGAACGGACGCCGTGTCGGTATTAAGAGGACCGATGATAGAACCTATCGCCTACAATCTCCCAAACACTTTGTCCCTAAGTAGCTGGGTTACAGCACTGCACCATCTACCTGATTTATCCAGTTCTACCAGTTACCTACCAGCTATTAAAGTTCGGATGAAAGCTATTATGGTATATTTGTGATATACTGCATACGTGCCGCTTATTTTGTTGTGTTGTTCAATAGTTTGCAATAAAACAATAACGTACATTTGTAATATGAATTTTCTTCAATTCAATAAAATTATAAATTCTACATAATTTTAACCATACCATCTAAGTTACCGGTTACATGAGTCGTTACTAAGCTAGCAGTAGCGAAAAGGATTTATGGAGAAGGAAAATGAATATACATGACCGATTACACAACAAAACATGTATTTGGTACAAAAAACTGTATAAAATCAACTTTGCTAGACGTAAACATCAAAACATCGTGTTTCTTTTAACTCTTAGTTACTGTTTTTTACACTTTACTGTCAAGTTTACCTAAACAAATTTACCTATAGGTTTTATTTAATTCTATTGAACAACACTACAAAATAGATATTGTAGTCAACAGTTTTGACACAACATTAAAAAATATGGCAAACAATGTTAAACGTAAACACCACATAAATTATCACAAACATAACCTAAACATAACTTTTAATGTATGGTTTCCTAGAGGTTACGGGTGCTGGTGCAGTATATACTGTACATGTATGTGTTGAATCTTTATGTTTCCGAATTGAAAATTAAGTTTATTAATCAGTTTGATTTGTTACTATATGCTATTTACATATTTAGCATACATTATAAAAATAGAAACGACACGCTATATGTCATTTACATTTAGGAACACAAATAAAATGAAACACTGAATTAAATACACCCTAGGATTAAATAGTAAAAAACGCAAAATGTAATCAGAACATGAATTTTGATGACTAAGAAACCCTAAAATTCTAATTAGTTAGTAAATTCTTGTAATAGAGTCACGAGTTTTATATTCGTTGCAACCGTTTTCCGTGAAGTATAGGGTAAGAAAGTATTGTAGTAATTTTTTACTTTTCAATAATTTACTAGAAAAGATGTTTCAGTAAACTAAAGGGTAACATCATTGAATATTTACGTTAAAAGTTCGGCCAAAATCTGTTCTGCACTGTAGTAATTCTATACTATACTCTATTCAGACTATACATGTTCAGAAACATAATTCATGAAATTAATAGTAAAGTAGTGGTGCACTGGTTTCAAGCTTCTCGGTCTGTATTGTGATCTCTTGTCAAACTCGACCCGTGGGGGTACGACGTTATATCGCGTTGAGACCATGTGTGATTTTGTCACACTTAGGTGATTTTCTCTTTGACAGGTCGACAGATTTTTGACACGTGGTACGTTGTTGTTCTCCCATCAGAAATTGCGACGGGTTAACCTTTCTTAGCAGTAATATTTGAGTGGGAATCCGAATTGTTGTAAATGCCAGTTCTGTTATAGGACATATTTGTATCAGTATGTTAATAAAGTCATTTTAAGACAATTTTCTATTTGTTCTATCAAATATCTTGCTTAATAACTGGCTTTTACAAAAATGTTGAATTCCCATTTAAATATCACTGCTAGGAAAGATTAACCAGTCGCCATTTCTGATAGGAAGGTTCTTATGGCTTGAAATTTGTGGCGTCTTATTCAGAGAAAAACAGGCTTTAAAATGATGGGCCTTTCATTTAAGCTTTATACGTAATCCTCCACGGCCCCTCCCCTCGGCGTTGAAAAAACTACAAATTGCATCGAAATATCGATAAAAAAATTTCTACACAGGTATATTGCAATTCTTCATCCGGATCCATTTAAGATGTACGAAGGTGGTTCCATAATTGTTTAACGCCCTGTATTTTATATAAATGTTATGTTATCATATTATATGCCTATATATAATCAATTTTTGAATACACGTATATTATCATGATTAGAATAAAAACTCCAGTAAAGCCTGGCTCAACAATCATTAGGCTGTGACACTTTGGATAGTTTATACATTATACAAATATGAATGTATAAATTGTTCTTATTACCTTGAAAATATATATATATATACAGGGTGTCCAGCTTCGACTGTCTTACATTTTAGAAGATTGTTTGTCAAGTCAATACAAGCAAATAATGCCATGTAATATGTGTCCTATCTCGATTCGTTTTCTCTCTGTGTATCTATGTTTTGTTACAAAAATTGTAATATCTAAAAAACTCTTTGACATTCAATAATAAATTTTAGTATGCATGTTGATGTTATTAAGATAGATTTTATGTAAAATGATGAATGTCTAAGAATATTAGTTTCATATGGCGGCTGTCTAAATATTTTAAATAAAAAAAAACTACACATTTTACAAAAAATGTTAAGAAATAGTATTTGTAAACTAAGTTATGCCTAATTAAATGATATGCCAATTAAAAAGATCGGGTAACAAATAACAGAGAGAACCTTTTTTTTGTGACTGAAAGCATTATAATCTGGGTAAAGTGTACTCAGATAACACTGCTTTTAGTCACAACAAATAAGTTTTCTCCGGTATTTGTTAGCCGATATTTTAAAGTGGCATATCATTGAATTTGACATAACCTAGTCTAAAAATATTGTTTCTTAAATGTTTTTAAATGTTTAGTTTTTATATTTGAATTTGAAATTTTTGTCAGCCACCATTTTGAAACTGATAATTTTTGACATTCAGACTTTTTACATGAAATGTACCTATGCAACATAAGCGTACATAAGAAAAGTCAGTATTGTATGTCAAACGGTTTTTGAGATATTATAATTTTTGTAAAAACCAAAGACAGAAAACTAATCAAATTAGGACACATGTTATATGGCATTATTTTCTTGTGTAGTGAATTGACCTGACAAACAATTCTCAGGTCGAATAAAATATGTGACAGTCGAAGCTGGACTGAGTTTTATGTCCTGGAACACCTGGGTATAATTTGAATGATATTTTAATGTGAGACCTAACCATACCTATTATAAAAATTTTTTAGTTTTTGAAATTGTCAAACATTTGGTCCCCCTTTTCTAAAGGGCAAAGGAGGGCAACTACAAATGTTCAAATACAAACCCCTATCATTTTTAAGGGAATAAAAAAGTAATCTAATGCAAATCAGGGGTCTCTATGTTTAATTTATAAGAGTACAAGAATAATTTATAATATTATAATTATTCACTTTGTTGTCTTTTTTTCGTTGCATGAGTCAATTTTCTAACATTTAATTTCTCTTTACAAATTACTCTTTACAATTACAAATTACTCTTTAAAAATCTTTAAGAATTTTGCATGAGTCAAAATTCTTAAAACACTTACCTGTTTTAATGTAGCAAGTGTTCAAACTGTTCACCTTAGGCTGTTTGACGTTATTATATCCGTGTGTAAAAATAGTAAACCTGAACTAAATTTTAATAAAATTATAAACTTGTAAAATTAACCTGTTAAAATTGTAAACTTGTAGAAGTATACTTGCACCAAAATTGTTGACAACTAAAGGTATGAACTAATAAAATGCAAGTGAGTAGAACAACAGAGAAAGTCGAAAGTAGATTGTTGAAACTGGTAAGTTAAGAACAAGGAAAATTCCAAAGCGTGTTGACTCATGTAACGAAAAACAGGACAAGAAAGTAAATTATTTTATTACTGTAAACTAATCTTTTACTCTGTTAAATTAAATGTAGAGACCTCTAGTTTGCATCATTGGATTTTTTTATTCCCTATAAACATGGGTCACATGATATGGGTTTGCATTTGCCTTTTATTAGTTGCCCTCTTTACCCCCCGTTAGAAAAAGGGGAGGGGGCAAAATGTTTGACAACTTGAAAAACTAAAAAAATATGTTTTAATAGGTATGGTCAAGGTCTCACATTGATATCTCAACCCGTTTAAATTATATCCAGGTGTGCTAGGACGTAAAAATCACCCTGTATACACATTTAGTACAACTACAGTAATATAATATTTCATATTACAGTTAAAATCATCGTTTCTTCCAAATACGTTTGATATATGCTCTCTATCTAAAATTTGTGTATTGTCTACGTGCACAACATGAGGGACTAATGTTTTTTGTAATACCCCTGACTTATATTTGTATCACCACCGGTTCAATAGGACAAATATGCCTCGAGTCAATTTTTTCAACACTGGAGTGCATGACGCTGCTTTGTTTACTTCTCTTGATATTATTTTTTTTTAATATTTTTCGATATATTTTAAATTTAATTTTATATTTTTATTTGTAACTATAGATCTATGTTGATTTTATACATGAAAAACACGTATTTCTTTGTTATTTTTTCTGAATTCATACAATTATTTGTTAACTTGAACAACTAAGGCCTACGCACAGGTGCCGTGCCCATGTGGGATATTCCCGTAGTTATGATACTAATTTATATATCTCTTCTTACCTGTAAACCTTAATTATTAGTTTTATTTTGTTTTGTTTATGTTGAATTGTTTCTTAACATATATTGCATATATTATTTTATTGTCCTTATTTTTTTCTATTCTATGCTGGAAATAATATTTAATTTAATTTAAATTTAAAAAAAAATAGTATCCTAAAATACGGATGAATTATTTACAATATTCCAACTGGAAGCTACATTCGTATACGGAATACTACCCTTAAATTATACTACTTCAATGTTATGGATTATTTATATACGTAATAAAATTCAAACACATTATTTTATTTAACACATTACAATACATAGAATAAGTTCTTACTTTGGTAAACGTAGCATTGGTAAATAGCCTGTGTATCACACGGCTTTGTTGCCTGGGCAATCGTGTACTGGTAACCAACGTCAAAAGTGTTACCTAAAACACAGTTACATCCAAATATTTCCAAAGGACTAAACATACATGAGTGACAACTTACAAATGAGCCAAACGGGTGTCCTACAGCCTATAACAACTTATAGTGGGTGTTTTCATTCTTACATGAGATGCTGACAAAACGTATTGCGTATTTTAAGTCGAATATGAAAGATTATAAGTGTGGGGGTGACCTGTGTAGTCTTACTAACTGAGTTTGGCTGTTCCCCAGAAAGTGCCATTTACTAATAGCCCATCAGCCAGAGCAACTTAGGAACTACAGCTTTAAGTATAGTCTGAACCACGTAGTATTGGTCTGATTTTCAGCAAATTAAAAAGCCTAATACTCAGTTCTCTCCCTCACAACATCCACACAATGACTACCATTCAACGTGGACATCCCATACTTCTGTAGTAGTATCCACGCCGATAGCAACCATTGAGCGGACGCCATGTCGGCATTAAGAGGACCTACTATCTGTTACATATGATACAACTTTTTAGTTTTAGATCTAACGTTCCATGCATACATAGGTTCAATAAACCTATTCCGAGGTTTGTAATATATAACTGTAATAATTTATTGCATTAATTTTAAATGTAAATAGTTTTATATCTTGATAGGATTAGTCACTACATGAGTATAACATTGTTGCAAATCGTGAAAATCTACATTAATTACGTCCAAAAATATAGTAAATAAGATAAGAATTAAAAAAAATCTATAAGTACGGTATGTTGTTGGTGTTTGATGTCTCTACTTAGTTAAACGATTCGTAGACATATTAAAGACGTGAAAAAGATTTTAAAGTGTTTATTTGATGGTATTTTCATTAGTTCAAAGCATAGTGTCGAGAGATCTGTTCAGCCACTTTTTTCGCCAAATAAGTATAAATAATCATTATTCCCCTAGTTAATACATACTTACCATGTACGTTTTATGTATTTAACATGACGTTAGAGGATTTTAATTGGTTAAATTTAACATTTCTTAAGTGTTTTAATAATTATTTAATTTTACCTATATTACCTGTTGCGTTGTACATGTTTAATCTAAGAATCCTTCCAGGAAAACCGGAAACGTCTGTTTTCAAGTATTTTCTTATGCGCACTGTCCCTGATTTACTATAACATAGGAAGAAAGAAATAATCATCAATTTTGTAATAAGTTTCTTTGATATTTCTAAAAAGTAAAAATCCAACAACACCTAGATAAGTGTGATATTTATCAATAGAGAACAGTAGCTACACTTCTACACCCCAAGATACCAGGTCCTGGTCCTGTAACGTTTGGTATCATTTAAATATCTGTTGTAGACATACTTATTTGTAAAACATCCAGTGAGATCTTTTAACTAATATATTACTTACCAACTCTATAGCGCCTCATCCAATTTAGTTTTGGGAAAATAATTCCACACCTTCTACCATAGTTAATTGGACAGTAAAAGTTACATAGTTTGGCATTTTGCTGAAAACAAATAATCATTTTTCATCAAGTTGAAATCCGGCCTAAAACCTAGAACTGGACGTAATAAGTGTGGAAGAGTAGTGCATCTATGACGTAATGGTCGGCCAATCAGCATCGTTCCTTCATTTCCACCGGCTCCAACCGTCTAGTTGTACCGTTTAACCTTGTAATTCCTTAACATCCCACTAGCCTCTATTTGAACTTGTAATTTAGTACTGAATAAACCTTCCAAGCTACTAATGACGAAAGCTAATTCAAAATTATTTAATAAAACTTAACTTCTCAGCCCAATTGGGTCAGTATTATTAATCCAAATGTGATCACAGTTAAGAGAAAGAAGAACTGGATTTAGTTTGACTATCAACTCTGTGCAGCTCAATTCATTACAAAGATTGTTATCAGGAGCCTGTGAGTAATCTTGTCCGATGATCCAGCAAGATTCCAAGTGGCTGTTTACAGAACCGCACGCTTGAATTTGTTTTCTGTTTTACCCGAAGTATCTCAAATCCACTTGCTCTTAAGGTTGTCTCCTGTGCCCTTATTAGACAGCTCTTGGAATTCTCTTTGGAAGCTTCGTGTCCATATCAGCTGGAGAATATTGAAGAAATTCAGAGTATCTCTGACAAGTTCCTCAAGGTCCCAGGAGCTTTTTTCACAGGAGCAACAGTCAACAAACTGTGCTACCAACAGTACAATGGCTCGAGTCAAAATACGTGGTAACTTAGTCTTAAGAGAGTTTACTTTTTCAACGACAGCATCCTAATTTTTAAGAGGGTAGTTATATAAACCATATCTGATGATGACCGGTAGATTATGATTGATATTGGAATTACTATTATTGCCATAGCGCTTGAAATATATTGATGTTTAGTTTACACTAAGCTGTTGCAGCTGCTGACTACTCCACCTTTAGATTATAAATAGTTTTGAATGTATGAAACTGGTTATTTCATGTTTGATTTATGACTTCATAATATTGTTATTGTCGATATAATCGTTATAAATTATAACTTTATTGTAGGTATATTGTTTGATGTTGTCAGAACATAATATTATTACAATGCATTTATTATAAATAAGATTGTTAAAGTAGTAACTAAAATAAATTGTTAATATATATATATATATAATAATTATTGATCATACATATGACTTATTGTATTGTTATGTGGGATCCAGCTGTTTCAAATCAAACAAACATTAAAAATTATTTATTAAAAAATCTAAAAGCGAAATTCAGTATTAAAGGGCTTATTCTGTTGGTTGTGAGAAAATCATTTTAAATTGTAGACTAAATGGAATTACGTTCAATTATTATGATAAACGGGATAATATTTAATTAAGAGTCTTGTAGTTTTGGGAAATTTACATTTGGGATGATCGACAAAGAATGGTTTGGATAAGTACAGTATATGAAATTTAATGTAAAATGAGTGAACGTCAAACAACAACAATTTATTATAATTTGAGGCCTACAGGGTGATGATCAACTCAAGGTGGCCACAATTGGGATCTCAAAAAGTATTGATTTTAAAGCAAACTTTAAACTAGGGACTTACCCTCATATTTATGCTCATTCAAATTACGTAGGTAAAATAAAAAAAATTAGGTCACCATTTTCCAATATTGTGGTTAACTGTGAAATTTCTTATAGGAACCCCTATTTTTTATTATGGTTTAAGGTTTTAATAGTGGTTTTAAGAATTTGTTATACTTAATATTTTTTTATATACGTAAACATTTCACCTCTAGCAGCGGTGAAAGTTTTAAAAATACTTATTTCAACAATGTATTTAAGAGGCGTGTTCTGCCATTTAAAAAAATAAATCAACTTATAATGCATTATTTTTATTAATTTAATGTTGAAATGCTCTTGCAGTATCACAAATACATATTTTATACAAAAATATTACAATCCCATAGTTGAAATTTTAAAATTCGGTCACCATTTTCAAATCAGTGGGTAACTTAGAAATTACTTACAGTAACCCCTATTTTTTAACTAGTGATAATAAGACTTTAATTATTGGTATTAAATAATAATTGCTTCTGCTTCTCCGCTTAACCTGGTAATCCACCCTAAATAGAACACAGTGGGCAATCATTGACTATCTGATCCATAGTTTGAACTTCAACTCCACAATCACATGACAGATAATTTGCCATTTCCCACTTATATTTCGAGTAGTTTTATCTTCCCACTCCATGCGAAAGTGACTGAACATAGTCCATGCCTTAAGAGGAATGTTCATTTCACCGATGTCGGTCATAGCGTCTGTAAAATAGTTTATACTTATTTTACAGTAAATTTGTGTTATGTAAAGTTCACTTTTTGTATATTTTTATTAACACATAAGGTGCCTTGGGGTAACAAATTAACAACCTACATTTAACTTGACTTACAGATAAACTTAACAAATCAACAACTTAGATTTAACTCAACACACAAAAACTAGGCAAAAATAACCTAAACTCAAGTAAACCAGGTTTTTAGTGTTGATTAATTGGGATTAATTCAGCAGTGCTTTACTTACAGAAAAGAACAACAAATTAACAATTCAACAGCCTACCAAATTAACAACTCTAATTATTTTAACTTACTGAAAACCTTTTTTTTTTATTCTGATTTGCATAGCCTGCTATTACTTAACTTGAGTTGAGACTTAACCAAAAACGTACTTTTGGTTTTTTTCAGGCAATGGTGCGCACATACAAGAGAAAGACGGAGAAGGGTGCTGGCACAACCTACACAGTAGAAGACCTTCAGAAGGTCCTCAATGATGTTCAGAATGGAAACAAAACCATCCGTGGAGCAGCTGCCACTTACAAAATACCTCGCAGCACCCTAAAGCATCGTGTAAATGGTACTCGGGGGAAAGGATGTACATCTACAGAAGGTAAGGGGGGGGAGGTGTACAATCATACTTATCAGAACATTATGAACTGGAACTGGCTAATTGCATAAGAATTATGGACAGAAATGGGTTTGGTTTGTTTCGTGAAGAGGTTCTTGATATTGTCCAGTGCTACATTGTAAAAAATAATTTGGTAACACGGTTTAAAGACAACCACCCTGGACCTGACTGGTTCATTTCCTTCAGAAAGAGACATCGCCTTTCAAATAAATTGCCATAGAACATTAAGCATGCTAGCACTGATCAACAAGCCCATGGGTAGTGTATGACTTTTTTTGATAAGCTGACAGCATTGGTTAAAGAACTTGGTTTAGAGGGAAAACCAGCCCAGATGTTTAATTGTGATGAAACTAGCTTCTGCCATGATCCTTCTAAAACAAGAATTGTTGGAGCTATTAATGAGCAAAGCAAACGAAAAACAAATCCATCTGGAAGAGAAAACACTTCAGTGTTGCTGTGTGCTTCTGCAGATGGAAAATGCTACCATAATTGAGCGTTTTTAAGGGGAAATATGTTATGGAGAGTTGGCTAGATAAAGAGCTACCAAGCCAAACAGCAGTTTCAGTCAGTGAGAGAGGTTGCATGGAAACCACTCTCTTCTTCAATTGGTTTCGAGATGTATTTTTAAAAAACATTGGGGAACAAAGACCAGTTTTGTTGATTTATGATGGTCATACAAGCCACATTTCAACCAATCTCATAAGATTGGCTCAACAGAATCAAGTGACAATCATGAAATTGCCACCCCATACCACCCATGCTCTTCAACCACTTGATGTTGCCACCATCAAAAGTCTCAAAACAAACTGGGATAAAGAACTGTATAAATGGCAGCGACAGAACCCTAGGAAGAAAATTCCAAAACCTGATTTCTTAGCAATTTTAACAAAATGTGCTGATCATATCTCACCAAATATAATACAAAATGGCTTCAGGGCAACAGGCATATATGATTCAGAGAAAAAAGGGCCAAACAAAGAAGCTATTTCTCAAAGTATTTTTTCAGCAAGTGACCTTTCAAGATACAAGAAGTATCTTACTGACAATAATTCTCAACAACAGGCTGTAGCAACAACTGACAACCACCAACAACAAATAGCTGAACAACCACAACCCTCCTCTGAGCCACCTACAATGGAGCAGCCAGCAAGTGATGAACAACCACAACTCCCTGAGCACCCACCTGCAATAGAGCGGCCAGCGATTGCTGAACAACCACAACACACTGAGCAACCACCTGCAATGGAGCAGCCAGCGATTGCTGAACAACCACAACACACTGAGCACCCATATGCAATGGAGCAGCCAGCGAGTACTGAACAACAACAACAACCCACTGAGCACCCACCTGCAATGGAGCAGTCAGCAAGTGCTGAACATGAACAACTGCAAATCACTGATCATTCTTTGCCAGCTGATCTACATCAATCAGATGATCAGCAGCCATCATCATCCCAGCAACATATAAAACGAAAGTCTTTTGAGGAGCTGTTATTAGAAGTGTTAAGAAGTGACAAAAAACGAGAACCACTGCAGAAGAGAAAGAAAATTATTTCTAACTGTGAAATCATAACAACCAAGGAATACTTAGAAATGGAAGAGAAAGAGAAAAATAAAGCTCTGGCTGAAAAAGAGAAAAAGTGGAAGGAAAGAGAAGAGAAAAGGCAGAATAAAAGAAAACTACAGGAAACTAAAGAGAAAAACACTAAGTCAATTTTAAAGAATGTCAAGAAGTAAAAAAATGAAGGATTTTATGATTCTACAAGTGGTGATGAAAGTGACCACTATTCAATCCAAGGTAGTGAGGAAGATTACAATGCCAATGAAAGCTCAGAATATGAAGACAACAAAGTGGAACAACTTCAGCCGGGTGACTTCTGTATTGCAAAAGTTTTTGGTAAAACAAGAGATGTTTTTAGATTGTTTGTTGCCACAGTAACCGAGAAAGTGAATGGAGGGTATGAAGTATCCTTCTACAGAAGACATGACCGAACAATGAAGTTCATCAAAACTGAAGATGATGCTTTTATCAGGGAAGATGATGTTGTGCGCCTGTTACCAAAACCAACAACCAGCAGCTCAGCACGCTTCAAGAATATGATTACTTTTGCAGCTGACCTCAGTGACTTAACTAACCTCAATTAAATTCAGTTTTATCAAGAAACGTACAAAAAAATAACCAAAAGGTTCTTTTTCTTTTTTACTCCAGACTATTATCAAGAAAAGTTGATTGCATGTTTTTGTAATACTTTTTCTAACATTTTTCATGAACATGAAATTATTAATTGTTTTCAAAGAATTCAGATCATAGTCTGACCAAAAAGTTGTGTTCTTACTTTTCTTAAACTAAGTTATCATTACAGTTATATTTCTAAAGAATTTTGAAGCAGTTTTTCATCTTTTAGTTCTTTGAACACTAGCTATTTACTTCTCTTGTCCAGGGGGTGCTTTGTTTACATCGCACTTAAGGTGTTTTGGAATTGCAGTTACTGACCAACTATCTATTTTTTAAATAAGTAGAAGGTCTGTGAACAGGCCCAGATACCTCAGAAAGCTTTATTAGTGGTCTTATAAAATGTAAGGGGGGTGGATCCACTTACCCCAAATTCATGAGGTAACTGGGCCCCCTTGTAATATAAAATATATATATATATATATATACCATATGAAAGTCTCCAAACTGAACTAAATGATACATGAGGTTTTAGACTACATTTATGAAAAATACCATGTTCAGTTTCAATCAATATACATCAACAAAAACTTCACAAAACTATTCCTCAAAGTTCAACTTTATTTTCCACATTGTAAAACCATGATCCAGTTACCCCAAGAGACCTTAATATGATAACTAAGAAATATATAATTATTTTTAGGAAATAAAAGACATCTTATAAAACATTTGCCAAATAATCTCAGGGATTACAACAAATTTAAATAGATCAAAATCATAAAATGAAAATATATTATGAGGAACGATTAAAATCAAAGCAAAAATATTGAGAACCAAAGTAATCTTCTGCTGGAATTTGTTGGATATGAAAGACATTGTACATCAAATTGTTACCTTAGCAAAGAGCAAATATATTGCAAGTGTTGTCTAATGACATTGGAGGGGGATATAGAATTAGACAGTCGAAAAAGTGAACAGACATATACAAAAACGTAAACAAAGCAACAGTAATGCCATATAACTGTTTTGTAGTACCGTATTTTTTATTCTAATGTCTTTTGTGTTATTTATTCAGTTGTGTTTGTATGTTGGGCCTTTTAAGGGAAAATATGTATAAAATGCAATATAATGTTTTGTAGTACCGTATTTTTTATTCTATTGACTTAAATATTTAAAATATATCACTGTTATTGTCATATTATTTATTTACTTGTGTTAATGTGTAATAGAACCATTATGTGACTACAAATTATTCACTACAAGGATTCACATATATAGTAGTTAGTTAGTAAAAGTGATAAAAATTAATTAATTGACGAGCCTAATTAATTATTATTGATAGGTGGCTTTAATAAGTCTTGATTCTTGATTCTTAAATATAAAACTCATGCATTTAATACAGAACATAATCCGAACACAGACAAATATAACATAGAAATATTCCGTATGGCTGATGAAAACAGATTTCTTTCTTGTGACGTACCATGGTCTTTGTGATAGGGGTATGCATCTAATAGTACTTTTAGAATATCAATTAGTATGCAGGTCTTTTAGGGAAACAGTGAATGGCCTACCCCCATGACGTATCAATTTTATTAAGTTTTTATATTGAAAAAAAATTAAAATGGGGATTGCACATAGAGTTTATAGAGAAAACACTTGTCAATATACTGTAACTAAATGAGTATTAAGAGGAAATCATAGTGTGAATATAATATATTGTAAAGTCTTTTGAACATAGGTTTGAAATAGTTTTAGAAAAATTACAACTTGTTGGAGTAAACAGCTTTGGTGGAAGGTAGTGTCCAAGTAGACAAATTGGATAAAATGAACTGACAACATAAATTCTTGGTCAATATTTGTATAGCCCGTATCATAAATCCTTGAAACAACAAGATACAGTGATACGAAAAATTCATGTCGAGATAACGTCATGACAAAAATAGGCATTAAACTATACAAACACGTATCTGAGCCATTATTTACTATAACTAAGCAATCATCACACTTTATATCTTTAGAACTATAAATTATGGAGGTCAAAATTTAACAAAAAACAACAATATTATTCTGTATCAAACTACATCGTACAATAGATAAAAACTTGATATGGTAAAACTGGCAAAAGGTGTTTAATGCAACTTGTAAGTACATTACCTTTATAAAAAACTTATTATAAATTGTAACGTATCCAGTTCGATATAATAAAATACAAACAAAAAATACGATTGGCTTATTCATGTAGTAAAAGCGGCAAAAGCTGACGTCTTGAATAAGCAGCACTAGCATGAAAAAGCAATGAATAAACAACACTAGAAACATAATGAGCGTAAAAAGAGATATAGCAGATAGAAAAAATGGAAATTCAGTGATCGAGACTTTCAAGGGATAAATCAAAATGCACAACCATCACTGTGCAAACGCAACCAAATACTACCGAACTCATCGAAGTGCAATATTATACGTTATCTGGGATTTATTGTAAACAACGTTACAAACTATTCATTACTCATAACTGGGCTAAGGTGTTGCAATCACGAGTATACTATTCATAAGAGTTGTTTCAAATAAAAACTCTTACCGAACTATAGCTCGGAATTCAATGTATACACCGGTACCAGCGTATATGTAGGTAGAGCAGCACCCATCAATCAAGCGTTGGGAGGGGGTGTCCTCTATGCTGCTCCTATATCTAGGAGACTTATTGGCCGCCTAATATAGAGAGATACATTAGACACACTATGATAATAATATAAATAGTATTTACATAAATAACATTATCAATGTTAAATTAGCATTTTCATTATGTTACATTGTACAGGACACCTAGACTGGGAATACTCCTATTATATCAATAGAATTAAAGCTATAGGAGAAGAATTTTTCATCCATAATTTTTAAAACATTTTTTAACAATATTTTGTTCTAGTTATACTAAAAGGTACTTGTGTGCCGTGTAGGGGAGATTAAATTTTATTCATGCTTACACCCCAAAAATATTATTTCTACAGTACTCAATCTTTTAAGAATTTTCAATACTCAGTCATCACCAATTAAGCATAAACGGTTAACTAATAAACAAGCTTAGAGATGATGGGGAAAATATTAATTACCATTTGGTAATGAATCGTCTATCAAATAAGGTTATATTCAGGTTACAAATTAGAATAAAACCAAATACGAGACATTTAAAAATCATACGTCAAAAAACACTTGGACGATTTATAGAATACATGTTACATGGTTTGGACTGTGTACGCTATGTGGATTGCAACTAATAAATGTTACAACGTGTAGACTGTGTACGCTATGTGGGTTGCAGACATTAAATGTTATATGGTATGGACTGTGTACGCTAAATGGGTTGCAGCCAATAAATGTTACATGGTATGAACTGTGTACGCTATGTGTGTTGCAGCCAATAAATGTTACATGGTATGGACTGTGTACGCTATGTGTGTTGCAGCCAATAAATGTTACGTGGTATGGACTGTGTACGCTATGTGTGTTGCAGCCAATAAATGTTACAATGTACGTACTGTGTACGCTATGTGAGTTGCAGCCAATAAATGTTACATGGTATGGACTGTGTGTGTATGCTATGTGGGTTGCAGATAACAAATGTTACATTGTATGGACTGTGTACGCTATGTGGGATACAGCCAATAAATGTTACAAGGTATGGACTGTGTACGCTATGTGGGATACAGCCAATAAATGTCACATGGTACGGACTGTGTACGCTATGTGAGTTGCAGCCAATAAATGTTACATTGTATGGACTGTGTACGCTATGTGGGTTGCAGCCAATAAATGTTACAATGTACGGACTGTGTATGCTATGTGAGTTGCAGCCAATAAATGTTACATTGTATGGACTGTGTACGCTATGTGGGTTGCAGCCAATAAATGTTACAATGTACGGACTGTGTATGCTATGTGAGTTGCAGCCAATAAATGTTACATTGTATGGACTGTGTACGCTATGTGGGTTGCAGCCAATAAATGTTACAAGCTATGGACTGTGTACGCTATGTGGTATACAGCCAAATGTCACATGGTACGGACTGTGTACGCTATGTGAGTTGCAGCCAATAAATGTTACATTGTATGGACTATACAACCAATATTATGTTTATGTTTGATAAAAATAAACATCAATTTCATGATCTAAGTTTAAGTATTTTTCATTCAAAAAAGGAACCTAAATGTTGTTTTTAAGCTACAATTTTTTTAAATGTTCCCCAGACCCCCGGAAAAAGTAGGATACAGGAAATTTAATGCATGGTTACTTGCTAAAATTCAAGTTTTCACGGTTCTTATAAGAGATAAGAACGAATAAACATGCGTACATTAAAATTATAATTTCTATAAGTATACAATTATTTATAAGTAATGTAATTTGGTTTTATACTTTACATATTTGTAAACTTTATGACTTTAAGATGTTGTTCGATAAAAGCTTTTGATGTTATATGTTTAGAATATAATCTTAACAATCCAATTTAAACTAAAACTAGGTATGCAACTTTATATTGTTAAACTAGTATTATAAGGTGATTTTCTTTCTTGAAAACTATGTATTAATGTAGTGTACGTTGTTTGTATTCCAATTTTAAGTAAACAGTCATTTAAATAGTATATACTACTAAACAGATCGATGATAATACATAGTGAATATATTTATTAATATAGTCGTTTCTAGTACTTAAAAAGTACTGAAATACTTAATTTCAGTATGACGCGTTGTTCAAACCAAATTAAATTGTAACTTATTTAAATCAATAAAATAAAATTAATTGATAATCATTAAATGGAAAGTAAGCACATCGTTCTACTTTGTAAATTGAAAAAAAATCTAAAATAAACAAGAATTTAAATAATTTCCAAGTGATTAAAAGTAAAAATATCTTTGCCTGATTCCTCACCTCTTTGATGGAATATGGCACGGTTGACGCATTTTTGCAAGACGAAGGATATTGGCAGTCATTGCATTGAAAGGGGGGATTCGGCTGACTTGGAGGAGATGTTGGCTGATAGTCTGGTATCTGATAAGGTACAGGCCGACAAGTTACAGGCCGACAAGGTTGGGACTGACAAGGTATACATTGGTAACGTGGTGACTGACAAGGTAATGGTAAGAAGGGACTACGATGATAACATATTCTGTAGCCATTGCTGGTATACTTTGATAGTTGAATACACAGGTAATACATGATTGCAGCTGACAACAGAGGCCTCATGGTGATCTGTTGGAAAATACTGAAAACTACATGAATGAGAAACATTTTAAATTGCAATGAATTGTAAAAAAGAAACAAAGTAAAAAAAATGTAAATAACCTACAGTTTTTTATTGATCCCTGCTTGTCCTTTTTTCTTTATATTTATAAAAAAAACTGTTAATTAAAGTTCTGAAACTAAAGAAAGCTCAGTTGAAATATAAAATCTTATAAACTCCTGCTCAATTCTCTATTGATTTAAAATACATCATACTACATCTGTATGTACATACATCTGAATCAAAATTTTGGTGCCTGAAGGTAATTAAAATATTGAATTACCAAACAATATAAGAAATACATTTTTTAACCATAGACAGTAACTTACATTAATCTACTGTAGGGTTTTCTTCATATAAAATATAAAGGTGATCAACCTAAGGTGGCCACAATTGGGATCTCAATAATTATTTACAGGAAACTTAAAAGGGGAACTTACTCTTATTTTTTATGCTCATTAAAATTACGTAGGAATCATTTCCCAATATGACGGTCAACTTTGAAATTTCTTGTGGGAATCCCTATTTTTTATGATGGATTAAGGTTTTACTGGTAATTCTAAGAAGTGTATACACTTGGTATTATTTTGATGTACTTAGCCGTTTAGCCACTAGGAACGCTAAAAGTTTGAAAAATCCTTTTTTCAACAATTTGTTGAATAGGCTTGTTCTAACATTTACAGAAATAAAGCTTAACTTATAATGAATTATTTTAATTCAATTTAGTGTTGAAATGCTCTTTCAGTTTCAGAAATACATATTTTAAACAAAAATATTACAATCACGTAATTTAAATTCGCCATTTTCCAATTAACGGGTAACTTTGAAATGACTTATAAGAACCCTTATTTTTTATGATGGATTTAGGTTTAACTAGTGATTCTAAGACTTTTTTAGTGATTTTAAGCGCTGTTAAACTAAGAATTTCTAAAATTTCAGCACTCCTAGCAAAAAAAAAGGTTAAGTATTTTAAAATAATACCAAGAATAAATGAGTCTTATTGTCACTAGTTAAATATTTCACTAGTATTTGTGAAATTGCAAGAGCATTTTACCATTAAATTGAATTAAAATAATGCAATATATGTTAAGCTTTATTTTTATAAATGTTAGAAAACGCCTCTTTAATAAATTGTTTAAAAAAGGAATTTTGAATCTTTCAGCGCTCCTAGCGGCGAAACGGCTAAGTATATCAAAATAATACCAAATGAAAACTATTCCTAGAATTACAAGTAAAACCTAAATCTATCATAAAAATAGGGGTTCCCACAAGAAATTTCAAAATTGACCGCCATTTTGGAATTTTAAAATGTTACCTAGGTAATTTTAATGATCATAAAAATTAGTTTAAGTCCCCTATTTAAAGTTTGCTGTAAAATCAATACTTTTTTAGATCACCCTGTAAACGAATTAAATGGTTTATAAATGAGTTAAAAGTAAAAATAAATAAATAAAATATAAACTGCGATATCTACTTAAATTAATTTGACAAGCTATAAGTTGCATTACTGAATTATGTAAATCCAAACAAGAAAGGCTGATAAGATGTACACAAATCATTAATATTTAATACCACTAACCGTATGAAACCACAAACAATTATTTATTGATTCATCTTAAAGGAATATTTATTATTTCAAACCTTCAAGTAAGTACAGTGTTATACATTTAGTAAGTCAGCATTTCTAAACAACGTGAACAAATTAACAAATTACTACAAAAAATATGCTGTCGTTTATTATTTTTGCTGTAAACTTTTATGTAATAAAATAGTTCCTAAGTGGTTCATAAACAGTGCATTGATACAAAAGCAGCTCAGATCACTAGTTTAAAGACACGTTATTATTTATTAAATACATCATCTAGTGTTTATTAACAAAATAGTCTTGCTAAAATTAAAAATGTCAAAGTATACATTGCCTACCTGTGTGTAAGTTGTCTAATAGTCCATGGAAAATCTTAATACACTTTAAATTTACATTTAATCAACAATCTAAATAGACTGGTTGTACAAATTAATATAGGTTGCAATTAAATAAAATGTAATTACATACAAAATAAAAAATATACCTATTTAATTAGCCGAATAAGGATCCTGTGTTTTTAACACTGCAGAAGTATGTCACTGTTATTTGTGTAATAGTCTAATTTTATACATCTATAGATAACACCTGTAAATATTTAATGAAGATACTAACTCAGCCCTCATATAATTTTAAATTATGCACCAATATAGCAAAACCATATAAAATGGTCGATCTCCACTCGTTACAGTTGTACAATAATTTGAGATACATAAAACGTTAAGGACACAAAATTTGCCAATAATTTAGTTCTTAAAATAAAAATCCAATTGTCATAAGATTTAAAATCGTATTGACAGTTTTATATTGTTATTACATGATGTCTTGATTTTTGGTTGATATGAAATTTTTTTAATAAACAAAAAATATTGGGAATTATAAGTCTTATTCAGAAACTCGTGTGAATTTTAAATTCCTAATTTATACGTTATTAATAAAAAATACAAGGCATTCATTTTTCACTTATGGTATCTAGTTTTAAAAGTAATGATATCTGTTATGAGAAAACTGTTTTTAATTTTTATGGAGCTCTAAACAAACATGTTATACCTTAAAATATATACAACTATAGTGGAGACAAATCTCCACCATAGTTGGTGCCCAAATTAAGTGATGTGCCCCATTAATTCAATTGTGTAGTAGTACCATGTAGCATCTTGTTATAATATAATGTTTACATCACAAGATTCATATTTAGCTTATAACCAACTATTATTAACATAATACAGTGTGATATTAACTTACTTACGGGTATTATTCAAAATTACACGCATGATAAATGTTATTATACTATTATAATGAACATCATATACTATGCCTGCTTTTTCTTACACATTAAAACTTGTATTGTTTTATCAATCGACGCTTTGCAACATTCTACGTAAGTTCTAATGTTCATTAAAATACTGCTATTGGATAGTGACAAGTCAAACATGTCCTTCCTCATTTGGTTAAAAAAAACCATAGTTAAGTGTATTATAAACTTAACAACAATATAACTATAAAAAAATTGGCATGTTCACTATTTTTTAATATGCTAACGAATTTACATTTTAATTTACTGTATGGAAAATCAAAGAAAAGATGGTTTTGGAAGTAACCTCTGTACATGTCGATTAAATTGTTAGAATTCATGTGCTATGGCTAAATAAATAAATGCAAGTCACTTAAATTAATTATAGTAACATTTATTAAGGACATGGACGTTTTACTTTTCTTTATATCGAAAGTGTTTCTTCATGTCCCCTATAAAAGTATCTAATGTTATAGTTTATTAACATTTAAAGGAGGCGTTAAGTGGTTATAGTGAATAAGTACACCTGACAGAAGATGCCTTCCTATACTGGCAACATTTGGCTTTATTTTTACTATACATGTTAATGAAATTTTAACCATTCAAATTTATATGTGACTGTCTAATCAGTTGTTGGTTTGAAGTAATTTCAATAACTTTCATATTAGTAGCAACTATAAAACCACAACTAACAAACAGTTTGATATTATCTTGTCTTTGTTTATGACAAGTTTAATTTGACTTTCTAGTTAAACAGAGTAGTTTTGAGGTCAGGAGCCACTTATAACATGTGAGAACTTTTCTCGTAGACTTTTAGAGTTACAAGACAAATCATCATTACAATAGACACACACCACACAAATAAAACATTACTCATATGATTCTGGTAATGTTGGTTATGTTAAAAAATTAAGTTCTTAATTAATTATTATTAAAAACTAAACATATGATTGTAAGAGTGCAATACTTTGGAATCTCGATGATATATTTAGAGATACATTATGATAAAGTGGGAGTCCTGAGTTATAACAACTCAAAGTCCTAGACCATAGCAAGGAGATAATATTGCACCTGCCGTTCTCAAGCATTATACTGCTTCGCTGGCCACGCATTCCACCATTTACTCTAGGCTTGTTGCAGTGGGAGTCCTGAGATATAACAACTCAAAGTCCTAGACCATAGCAAGGAGATAATATTGCACCTGCCGTTCTCAAGCATTATACTGCTTCACTGGCCACGCATTCCACCATTTACTCTAGGCTTGTTGCAGTGGGAGTCCTGAGATATAACAACTCAAAGTCCTAGACCATAGCAAGGAGATAATATTGCACCTGTCGTTCTCAAGCATTATACTGCTTCGCTGGCCACGCATTCCACCATTTACTCTAGGCTCGTTGCAGTGGGAAAATGTCCACCTATGATAAAATAACATTGTATAGTACACATTTTTAAGGATGGGATTTAAAATTATAAAAGTTAAAACATACCTATTGTTAACCTACCTCCTCTGACTAAGGTCTTGCACTATAAAAAAATATTGTATCCGTATATTTTCCTCCAAGCATCACGGATTACTTCGAGGTCGGTCCCCTACAACGAATCTATTAATTAATTGTTCAATAATTCATCATATACCTCATATTGTGCCAACCGATACCTCACATTTTAACTGTGTAGCCTTAGATTCTAAAATAATATTTGATAAAACCAACAATCGTTTGATAATCACTGTTATGAGGGGTTATGGGGTCAGTGAACGTTGATAATGGGTCAAAAGATTTATTTGTATATAAAACATTATCGATTCCTCACCACTTACATTGAAGGAGGGTGTCAGAAAGCTTTTAAATGCAACCCGGAGTAACTCAAGACTCTCTTCTAGATCCCCTGCTTTTTAACATATTGTATATTAAAAAAATCAGCTGGGTTATAAAATCTTGTTTTTTTTGTTCATATGCCGGGCAGCTTCTATACAAGCTCAAGAGGGACTTAAACAAAGTGAGTGCATCAACTTATAATGAAGGTGTGAAAGTGCCTTGTTACACTCCTCAAATATGATAATAAATTAGTGCATTTATTGATTTCTTCATAGATGGATCGATTCTTAATGTTTTTGAAAAATTTTGAGCTCTCGAGGTATTACAAAGTTGTTTCTCAGCTTTTATGGTTCTCAGCATTAGGTTCACCCCTTCTTGGTTTCACATTCAACTCCTTTAGAGACCTGAAGACTCCCATGGTATTTATGAAACTTTATACACGTTTCATACATACCATACTTGCGTATTGCTCTATAATCTGACTATATGGCCACATTAACCTCATTCCAACACAGTTCGTCATACTACTGGGACTTAAAATCTGATATCACAACTTGGACACTCCTGTCTTGAAAATATCTTGGAGAAACAATTTAATTTCTCATCTCAACCCTTAAGATATAGGCATTATGATCTTGTTATCTTGATAATGTTCGTAAGTGGAGCCCTGGAATAAAAAAAAAATTATTAAAAATGAGAATGGACATTGTGATGTACGTGACAAACGTATTATCGATTTCCGGTCTCTTTCATTGTCATATGACGCCGCTACTAAAGTTTTTGTTGAAAGTGAATCGATTGCAAAAACCAGTGAAGGTGACTATCATTTCAAAAATAAAAGTCTTTGTTACTCTGCCAATCCTGAATTCCCGAATTACATTGTGACACTTCAATATTTTCAAGCGTTAACACCAAAATTGGGTACAGATCATTGGAAATTTTTAGGAAAGAAACTTAGTAATATATGATACGTTTTTTCCGATGGTGAAGCTGTTAACTTGAGAACTCTTAAAAAAAAAACTAGCACACAATCTTAAAGTCGGTAATACGATAAATGCAGATAACTTAAAACTATCACATCTTACTGCTGGAACTGATGAAACAGATGTTACAACATCTAAAATGTTATAACAGAAATATAGAGAGCCAATAAATTCTGTGACAACAAATGTCACGTTTTGGAGCTACTTTATTTAGCTATATACGAGTATATAGAGCTGAAGGCAGTACTTCTGAACCAAATGTTAACAAAAAAATTTATTTAGATTGGAATTAAATAAAAAATTAGAAACAAATAAATTAAAGTAATAAATAAATGCCAGATTTGCTGGCGAAAGGCCTTGTTGAAATTTAAATGTATTGGTTTTATTGAAAATTTTATAATTTGAACATATTAAGTGACCAATATCAAATCTATCTCAACATCACTAAATAAATTAAACTTAATGAAAATACACACGTTGGATTGGATATAAAAGGATGGATAGTAAAGAAGTTCTTCACATACTGTAACAAGCATGAGATTGGTAAACAAGTCACTATACATAATGAAAAACATGGAATTATTTGAAAGCTAATTCACTTATCTTATTACTACACCACTGTATTTATTCAACATAATTTAATTTCTTATAAAATATATTTTAAACCAACATAAATGCGTAAAAGTGTATGATAGAGCTTATATTCCGAAACCGTCATTAATATTGCAAACAGTTTACCTTGCATAGAAAAAAACAATTTAATATAAAGTTATAATTATTAAATCTACATTTAAACTGAACAAGTTTCGATTTGAAGCAAGAGAGATTATACATCAAGACTGAGAATTAGATATTGATTAAATTATTTGTAAAAATACAGAACACTAAGAAAATTGAGTTGAGTTGGAGAATAATGAAAATAATTAAATGTAACATCAATAATAACCAAACAGTTTTATTAAATTAATATCTGTAATTAAGGTAAACACTATGAGTTTTATGATCGGGGTGTAGCAACCACCTGATATCCACAACCCGTTAATATTAAGTGACATAAGTATTAAGTAACCAAACGCAATGTCGTCAACTGCCTGATGTGGGGTGTAGCAACCACCTGATACCCACAACCCATTAATATTAAGTGACATAACTATTAAGTAACCAAACGCAATGTCGTCAATTGCCTGATGCGGGGTGTAGCAACCACCTGATACCCACGACCCATTAATATTAAGTGACATAAGTATTAAGTAACCAAACGCAATGTCGTCAATTGCCTGATGTGGGGTGTAGCAACCACCTGATACCCACAACCCATTAATATTAGGTGACATAAGTATTAAGTAATCAAACGCAATGTCGTCAATTGCCTGATGCGGGGTGTAGCAACCACCTGATACCCACAACCCATTAATATTAAGTGACATAAGTATTAAGTAGCTAAACGCAATGCCGTCAACTGTCTGATGCGGGGTGTAGCAACCACCTGATACCCACAACCCATTAATATTAAGTGACATAAGTATTAAGTAACAAAACGCAATATCGTCAATCACCTGATGCGGGGTGTAGCAACCACCTGATACCCACAACCCATTAATATTAAGTGACATAAATATTAAGTAACTAAACGCAATGTCGTCAATTGCCTGATGCGGGGTGTAGCAACCATCTGATACCCACAACCCATTAATATTAAGTGACATAAGTATTAAGTAACTAAACGCAATGTCGTCAACTGTCTGATGTGGGGTGTAGCAACCACCTGATACCCACAACCCATTAATATTAAGTGACATAAGTATTAAGTAACCAAACGCAATGTCGTCAATCGGGGTGTAGCAACCACCTAATACCCACAACCCATTAATATTAAGTAACATAAGTATTAAGTAACCAAATGCAATGTCGTCAATTGCCTGATGCGGGGTGTAGCAACCACCTGATACCCACAACCCATTAATATTAAGTGACATAAGTATTAAGTAACCAAACGCAATGTCGTCAATTGCCTGATGCGGGGTGTAGCAACCACCTGATACCCACAACCCATTAATATTAAGTGACATAAGTATTAAGTAACCAAACGCAATATCGTCAATCACCTGATGCGGGGTGTAGCAACCACCTGATACCCACAACCATTAATATTAAATGATGTAAGCCATTATTGAGCCATTAATTAAACATTGTTTTTATACAAATAATATTCTGTAATTTATAATTAAATAATTTATTAATTTATTTTAAAATTTGTTTATAATTTACTTCGAACGTATACCTTTCTTTAGAACTTATGCTGCATGCAGTACTTATTGTATTGCTTTGCTAAGGTTTCTAAGTTTGTTCGTTAACTTTATTTTTATCAATTATATATCAAACAAATAATGTTTAGGTATTAGGAATATAATATTGTAAAAAATCATAACTTTAACTGTGCATTTCGATAAAAATGTAACTGTATATGTATTAAACAAGTATATGAGGACAAGGAAGCTTTTCAAAACGTACACAATTGGGCAAATTAAACGAACGGGTTATCTTTCATATATGACGTTCGTAATGAGTTAAAATTGACCTCCTATTTGGAAACTCGTCCCTTATATCTAGAGAGGATTCTCAATATTTTACGTTGATAAATTGGTAATGAGGTTAAGGAATACTAACTCGGCAGGTGTAGATGAAATCCATTGTTTGCTATTAAAGAAGTGCTTTTCTTCAATTAGTTCGGTTTTTACTCATATTTGTAACGCAAGTATTAGTTTTGCAATATTTCCAAAACCACATAAAGTGAGTAAAGTAGTTCCATTGTTCAAAGGTGGAAGCAAACATATCTCGGAAAACTATAGGCCGATATCGATTCTTTCTTCGTTTTCTAAGGTTCTTGAAACAATAATATGCCAGCAACTAGAAACTTTCTTAGAAAAAAATAATATTCTTTCCATTAAGCAGCATGGTTTCCGCAAAGGAAAATCAGTTTCATCAGCAATTTTCAGTTTGATAAATGACCTCACTCAGTCTTTGGATATTGGTCACCATTCTCTTGGTGTTTTTTGTTACTTAAGTAAGGCTTTTGATTCTGTGAATCACAATATCCTTATCAGAAAACTTGAAAAATATGGTGTGAGAGGACATGCACTAAAATTGTTTCATTCGTATTTAACTGATAGGAGTCAAACAGTTGAAATCCATCTAGGTAGCCAAACAATTCATTCCTCTTATAAACCCATCGTGACTGGAGTACCCCAGAGTTCTATTTTAGGCCCAATACTATTTTTAATATATATTAACGATCTTCCAAAAATTATACCAGAACTTAATATTGTCATGTTTGCTGATGATTGCTCCAACTGTGTTTCCAAAGAATCTCAAAACTCCGTTGTATCTACCACTAATAATCTTATTGACGCCCTTCATAAATGGTTTTCTGCAAACAAACTCAAATTAAAAATCAGCAAAACTAATTTCATCCAATTTCATCTGGGTAGCTCCAAAAAGACACATTACCCATTACCAAGGACACATCAGATTGGGCTGTGAAGAAGCAAAACAGAAATCATCTGTCAAATTCCTTGGTGTTCATATTGATGAGAGGCTAAATTGGAACATCCATGTTGATCAGTTTTGTAAGAGACTACACAACATGTGCTACGCTCTCAGCCATTTAGCTAAAGTGTGCAGCCCTGAGATTTTAAGGACTGTATATTTTTCTCATGCTGAATCGATTATGCGTTACGGGATTATTTTCTGGGGTCCATCAAGTTTATCAAATTTCACAAGAGTGTTTGCCCTCCAAAAATGGTGTGTGAGAGCCATAGCAGGGCGAGCAAGACTGAACTCTTGCAAGCCAATTTTTTGTGAGCTCCGAATTCTATCTTTGGCTGGCCTGATTGGTTATGAGGCATGTATTTTTTTCAAGAAACACCCAAATATTTTTGTTGAAAATGGTACATTTCATCAATATCCCACTCGGACTAGAGAGATGTTGACAGTATTGAAGCACAACACAACTTTGTATGAAAAAGGGCCTTACTATGTTTGCACTACTGTATACAACAAACTGCCATTGAATATTAGAGATGAGAGATCATTCTCAGTTTTAAATCTAAAGTTAAACATTATTTCTTGGACAATTTTTATTATAAATTTAGTGATTTATTGTAACACTATTTTAATTTAATTTAGTATTATACATATTTTTAGAATATACGTGTTTGTACAAATATAAAATGTTTCAAACGAATAAAGATGAATAACGAATAATAATAATTTTACAAATTTTAACACATAGATGGATAGGATAATCAAGGCACTTTCAATTAGCTTAAATTTGCTCAATTCAACTTCTGCCCTCTTATGTAAAGCGACATTTTTGTAATCAGATAAGTGTCACTCTATTCTCCTAACAAAATACTTTTAATTTTTGAATACAGCTTGACATATTCTCTCTATAATATCTTACTCTGACTTCACAGGGACAATCCTTCTAAAATGATAAATGATTTATAGATGTTTAAAAATATATTTGTCCGCAGAGTATCAATATTTTACAAATTTATTTTACAATCAATGCATGCTCAACATACTAAGCAATATTTTCAACCGCAATGGATGTTTATAAGCTAATATTTCACAATATTTCGAAATTTGTATTTAGGTTGGTTTCGTGTGTGTATTGATAGGATATTGTAAATGTTGATACTTGTAACAGAGAAGAACTAGAGCTATTTGTAAAGCCTATATATAGCATTATATAAAAGAAGTATTTTCCTCACACTGGTCACATAATCTAACAATCTAACACCATAACAAATATACCTCTGGAAAAAAGCAAAATAGACAAGTCCAATATAATTACTTAGCAGCTCAGTGGAAAGTTTCCTTAACAAATATATAACTCTGATTAACTTATTCAAAATATAACTAATATGTTTATCTCATATCAAAGCCTACGAGACTGAAATTTTGTTGAGTCAAAGGTCTTGTGTTGTAAATGTGCAATAAAAGAGGATTTAGAAAAACTCTTAGTAAATCGAAGATGGCAGCTTTTTCAGTGGCAAAATTTTTAAATATCAAACAGCGTTTCTCTAATTGGACTGTAGCGGCTAAATTAACGGTTCTACAGCAAAACTAACACAATTTTCTGTCTCTAATTTGAGACGATCTACAACTTTGGCCTTATGACTTTTTGGTCTATCTCACCTCCTTGCTGTTTAATAAAAACAAATTGAGTAAAATTATAGTAGTAAAAATTAATATGAACTATTAATATTGAAATTAAATGAGTTCAGTAGTAAATTATACATATCCATTTAAAAAGATATAACAAAATAATTTGAATAATAGTGAAAAAACACAGTGTAAAATGAAAGCTTGCTGCACATTTCTCTCAGGTATAGTACAACTCAATATTAAGACCGGAGAGGCGGGCGGGTGCAGATAGTTGTCAATAAAGCAATAATAAGAAGTGTTCCTTCAGTATCTTAACTAAATATTTTACTACTGTTAGTGCAATGACAATCAATATTCTTAATCTAAGTAAAATTTAATCCAGAATTGCTAAAAAAATTTGGTATTTCTTCTAGTACCAAGAATAATCAAGAAATTCAAATATCATTCTTCAAGCTTTTTCCTTACTGGATTTATAATTTAATGCTATAGATAAATCAAACAGTATACATAATAAAAAAAAAAAAACTATGATTACTGGAGTGTTTAATTTATCTGTAACATTCAGATTTAAATATCATCATCTTTTCTCTGTATTGTGAAAATTTTTATTTATTGCCATATCTATCTTCTCCTTTGTATAGTTGACCTAACAAAACATCAAATCTCATGGTTGGATTAATTTTAGTTCCTCCTTTTATTTCCTATATATAACAATTGCGTCACTTCCTTATATCGAACCTCATATTTATATTACAGATACCTCTTCAAAAACTTCACACTTTCCTTTTTTCCTAAATTCATACATTTTAACATTTGAATAAGTTGGTGCCGTGTGTTTTTTTTTAGAAGGTTACTATATGTACTTCAACTAAGGTTGTAGGATTAAGTTTCAGAACAATTGTTTCAATCCTTGAACGATGAAATTGATTTCCTGTTTTTAGATCATCAGCTATAATTTTCATGTAACATCTAAATTATTACTCGTTCATTTATTCAGATCTTTCAAGAAGAAAACTCTGGGTTGCTATTTTGAAGATGTTATTTATTTAAGTATTTTATTTGTATAAATTTACGATCTGTAAGGAAGTTTACTTCTTTTTTTAATTTAATGTTTGTTCATTTCTTTCATAAGGCCCTTACTGATATCTTAGGCCATCTTCATAGTCCGATTTTCATTACATATTTAAATTCTTCAATGCCAAATCGTTTTAATAATATTTTTAATTTAATTTTTTAAATCCAAGCTAACGGATTTAATATTTTATGTTAAAGACCATAAATATTGATCGATTTTCTTGCTCTCATAAAAATGTTGAAAGAATTCACTTAGATATTTAGAAGATTAAAAAAGAGCTTTATGTATTATTTGGCATGTCAAAAGTTTTTTGAGGGCAGAATATTCAATTTGGTCAATATCATTAATAAATCCACGAGACAGTTATTTTGAAAGATATTGTTTGATAGTTATTAATTAAGTCCAATCAATTTTGAAAATAGACTTGTCGAAAATATCAAACCTTTAATTAAATAAGATGTGTTAGAATATTGAGATCATAAAAAATACTTCATTTTACTGTAGTAAAAAAATAATTTAAGAAATCGCTTAAATTAAGGCAGCAGTGTGTGTAAAATATGTATCAAGACTTGTTCTGAATTATGCATGTTTAATTGTAAAAAGATTTAATAAAAGTTGCTTACAGCTATGGTATTAATTGGATTCGGTAGTAAATAACATGGAAAATTCATTTAATTTGTATTTCATTATATTCTATTTCACGACAATTTCATAAGCTATAATCAAAAGTAAACAACATTTAATATGACTTATACACCACCAATTAATTAAAAAAATATTTAAAAATTACTTAAAACAGAAATAACATAAAGAAAATTAACTTAATATATAATTGTTTTACATCTATTACAATTTGACTTAAAGGAACTTTGGTAATATGTTGACCAAGATATTAGTAAAGATCTCTGTGATCGGTTTCTTGAAAATATCTATTAACAGCAGCTATAACCTAATTATTGTATCTTGTCAAACACGGTTCTTCAGTCCGGCAACGTCAAGCAGGCTTGATCTGGTATAAGTTTTCTGTTCATGACGTTTATCCCGTTGAAAGAACACACACACTTGAGATCGTTGTAGGGTGGGTTAACGAACCCAGAGAGGTTGAACCTATCATTGCTTTGGTAGACGGCTTGTTGTGCCTCCTTCACACAGGATTTTGACCCGTCGGGCGAGTTTGACAAGACATAGATGTTGCTGTAAGAACCCAAGTCTTGAACTACGCTGCATGCTGTAGAAACACATTCTTTAATTAGGCTAAACCTCATTTCAAAAATTTTCGTTAAACATTCTTCTAACTAAATAAATACGCTGTAAATTTTTAACAGATATAGTTTAGTATCATACATTTATTAATAATATTTGAAGATAAAGTCAATTTATAGGCCTACTGCAAAATTTCCATTAAATATACAAAATTGGGTTAGTCCATTAATCATTTTAATATAGTCTTGAATTCATTTAATATTGCTTTTTTATTTAACTCTAAATTGCTTGAGAATAGTAAGCAAAGTAAATATTTATTGCCAATTATCAATTGCAAAAAGGAAAGGTCTAAAAAACAATTGAATAATTAGTTTTAATTATTTTTAAGGAGTAATAAAAACATTTGTATTTTGTATTGTAATCACATAGTCGTTTATATATATACGACTATGTGATTATAACAGCATATATATATATATATATATATATATGCAAGTCATTTGTGATAGTGTAGTATGTATAAGATCAAACATGAAGGAAATAATTTTTAAAAACCCTTTAAAATATTTATAAAATTTTAATAGATTACTTTATGAAATTGTATAATAATGGTATTGTCTGTAATGCCATTTTCTGTACCAATCGATAACTGCTATCTATTCTTCTATTTTATTACATTAGTAAAATATCTATTTTTAGTATTTTACTTAATTACTACGTTAAACTAAATGACAGTTTAATAAGGTAATTTTCCATTAAAAATACTTTAATTAAAACTTATAATTTTTACAGCAGGGCTATAAAACACTTCTTACTTTTGTAAACGTTGCATCTGTAAAAAGCTTGTGTATCACAAGAAGGTTGTCTTGCCTGGGCAATCGTGTACTCGTAGCCAATGAGAAAAGAGTTACCTGGAACACAGTTACACACTCTTGGATGACTTTTATATTACTGAATGAGCTTAACTCACTCGGAGGTTCTTGGAGCTTAACTCACATTAGAGGAGACTGCAAGCAGATGAAATGTAATGAATGAAAAATGCTAATATTAAAGGGGCGAAGATAGGACTATAAAGTCCCCTATAATACTTAATCCCATTTTTGTTAAACAATCTACAACGTATCGTGAAAAGGAATCCTATGATTGCAGGATTCACAAAGGCATCTACTAAATATATAAAATTGATTACATTCTACACGTAAAAAGTAGTTAATTAATGTTTGAAAAAAAATTCATAAATATTCGAGTTGACTTGGCTTAGAATACTTCTATTACATTCGATATTATTTCCGAATAAGATTCAATACATATTTCACTCACATGTAAATCTCTTTGATTGTTGGATAGTAAAAAAGGTTTATTGAAACAAATTACAACCGTATTTTTACAAACTGATTTTATTTTGTAATAGGTTAGTGTTGTGTAACGTTTACGTTTATTGCATTTCTACCAACCGACATGTAACATACCGATTGTCAAACTATATGACAACCACTATTGTATAGACCATACGTTTACAAACTGTTCTTATATTGGAATAGGTTAGTGTTGTGTAACGTTTACGTTTATTGCATTTCTACCAACCGACATGTAACATACAGATTGTCAAACTATATGACAACCACTATTGTATTATACCATACGTTTACAAACTGTTCTTATATCGGAATAGGTTAGTGTTGTGTAACGTTTACGTTTATTGCATTTCTACCAACCGACATGTAACATACAGATTGTCAAACTATATGACAACCACTATTGTATAGACTGTACGTTTACAAACTGTTCTTATATCGGAATAGATTAGTGTTGCGTAACGTTTAAGTTTATTGCATTTCTACCAGCCGACATGTAACATACCGATTGTCAAACTATATGACAACCACTATTGTATAGACCATACGTTTACAAACTGTTCTTATATCGGAATAGGTTAGTGTTGTGTAACGTTTACGTTTATTGCATTTCTACCAACCGACATGTAACATACCGATTGTCAAACTATATGACAACTACTATTGTATAGACTGTACGTTTACAAACTGTTCTTATATCGGAATAGATTAGTGTTGCGTAACGTTTAAGTTTATTGCATTTCTACCAGCCGACATGTAACATACCGATTGTCAAACTATATGACAACCACTATTGTATAGACCATACGTTTACAAACTGTTCTTATATCGGAATAGGTTAGTGTTGTGTAACGTTTACGTTTATTGCATTTCTACCAACCGACATGTAACATACCGATTGTCAAACTATATGACAACCACTATTGTATAGACCATACGTTTACAAACTGTTCTTATATCGGAATAGGTTAGTGTTGTGTAACGTTTACGTTTATTGCATTTCTAATAACCGACATGTGACATACTGATTGTCAAACTATATGACAACTACTATTGTATAGACCATACGTTTACAAACTGTTCTTATATCGGAATAGGTTAGTGTTGTGTAACGTTTACGTTTATTGCATTTCTAATAACCGACATGTAACATACCGATTGTCAAACTATATGACAACCACTATTGTATAGACCATACGTTTACAAACTGTTCTTATATCGGAATAGGTTAGTGTTGTGTAACGTTTACGTTTATTGCATTTCTAATAACCGACATGTGACATACCGGTTGTTAAACTATATGACAACCACTATTGTATAGACCATACGTTTACAAACTGTTCTTATATCGGAATAGGTTAGTGTTGTGTAACGTTTACGTTTATTGCATTTCTAATAACCGACATGTGACATACTGATTGTCAAACTATATGACAACCACTATTGTATAGACCATACGTTTACAAACTGTTCTTATATCGGAATAGGTTAGTGTTGTGTAACGTTTACGTTTATTGCATTTCTAATAACCGACATGTGACATACTGATTGTCAAACTATATGACAACCACTATTGTATAGACCATACGTGTACAAACTGTTCTTATATCGGAATAGGTTAGTGTTGTGTAACGTTTACGTTTATTGCATTTCTAATAACCGACATGTGACATACTGATTGTCAAACTATATGACAACCACTATTGTATAGACCATACGTGTACAAACTGTTCTTATATCGGAATAGGTTAGTGTTGTGTAACGTTTACGTTTATTGCATTTCTAATAACCGACATGTGACATACTGATTGTCAAACTATATGACAACCACTATTGTATAGACCATACGTGTACAAACTGTTCTTATATCGGAATAGGTTAGTGTTGTGTAACGTTTACGTTTATTGCATTTCTAATAACCGACATGTAACATACCGATTGTCAAACTATATGACAACCACTATTGTATAGACCATACGTTTACAAACTGTTCTTATATCGGAATAGGTTAGTGTTGTGTAACGTTTACGTTTATTGCATTTCTAATAACCGACATGTGACATACTGATTGTCAAACTATATGACAACCACTATTGTATAGATCATACGTTTACAAACTAGATAGCACTAATTTATCATTATTTAAAAAATAAAATCTCATATTGAAACTGTTTTAATTGTGATAAAATTGAGAAGTGTTCAAAGGTTTTGAATATTTTGCAACTTTTGTGAACTGTTAAGTGATTATGATAGCTTAAACATCATTTTTAGAATACCACCTCAATCTCCTGTTGAAGTTAAACGCAATTCATACTGAACAAAACAAAGCTACGGGGACATGAGAGAATTAAAAATCCATACTAAATAAGGTTGAAAATTAAAAGTATAGTTATAAATATATAAATTCAACCGAAACTGCTTGTGACTTATGGTAGCTAATTATGAAAGTCGTTGCAATTATCTAATATAGCTTCCATTCCTGTACTACATAGCATCGCCAGATATAATATGCAAAAGGGCACTTCTATGAGATTTCCAAAACATCCTATGTACTCCCTCTTCAATTAGCTCTTCAGTTAATCTCAATAGAACTTTCACTAAAAAACCAACTGGGCGTTGACTTGATATATGTTTGCTGTCAAAATAAGATTTTTGTATTATACCATTATGACCGACTTCGGTGGAATGGTACGGAGGTTGAATGGCTTAATCTATTGAAATGGAAGTTTTGCACAATTCATTAAATTAATATTACTAAACAGCACAGAATATCCAACGAGTTATTTTTAGCTTATTTCAAAAAGAGTGACAATATAAAATGAAATCTTTTGTAAACCAATATCAAACAATAAAGTAATATTTAGATAATTTTAATACAAATCAATTGATACCTTAAATATTACTTTATACCTATTAGTAGTTGGTTTTTTTTGGTAAAAGATATGTTCTAATGTATTCTCTGTATTTAGTTTAGTACAATTAAACTATACATAATGATGTTAAATAACAATGTTCTGTCAATTAACATGGAAAATATTCCATTAGAAATAAAGGCCAAATGACGGTGCCTAGGATCACTTTATCAGTAATGTTCATCAGTTTTTCAGTAATTTCTATGAAGAAAATTGAATTGATCCCTCTAGCATGGCCAGCTCCATCCCTAGATAAAACCCCACTTATTTTAACTGTGGGACGGTTAACAATCATGTTAAGATACTCCAACCGTTAGCGAGGAAATTCGGCGAATGATAATTTATGGATTCCAAGAAATAAGAAGAATCCTAAGATTATCAGAAAGAAAGAGTCAGTGATACGTAGTATAAACATGTGTGTAGCTGAATATGGGACACAGATAGAACATTTAGTTTGAAAAATGTAGTATTAGAGACAATTTGTATTTTTTCCATGCATTTATGTTATAAAAATTTGTTTATGTTATGATTGTTATTGTTGCTAACTCGGCAGAAAAAGTTGATTTATAAACCAGAATTATAATTTTTTTAATTTTCAGTTTATTGGAGATTGGTTTAATAGGAATACATATTTTATCGAACCCCTCTAAAATTATACCTACAATACAATTTATTGTATAAGTAGTTTTGTAACAAAATTATAAAATACAATATAGCTTATTATAGCAGTTGTTGTACTTAATTAGGTGTTGAATCCGGATATGAACGGACATGACAAATGTTTGGTGCACCCTTTATGTGTAAACTAACATACTATTAGTACTATTGTAACCTCATTTATACTATGAAATGAACTGAGCCGTAATAATTTGACGGAAGCTCTAAGTACAGTAAGCCTCTTTAGGCTAGCAGATGAAGAAAGTGCGATTGTCTTAGCTGTACTTAAAACACTATTAAATAGCGAACATCATCCATTTTGGAATGCATTAAAATTGGGGATTAGGTTCTTCCAAAAGAAAAATTATGATATTTGGTTAAAGAAAAGTAAATCGATGAAAAATAACACGGGGCCTTTCCATTTATTTTCACATGTGGAATCTGGAGTCCAATTCTTTGTGACACCGTATGTATGACGTAAAACTATTGACGGTCACGACTGTCACCCACACAAGGGTGACGTTGACGGTCTTGCCACCCAATTACAAATAAGACAGTGTTAATTACGAATATTACGACAATTACGAAATAAATGTGAACGCCGTATCTTTCGCGAAATTTTCTTAAACTTTCTGGACGTTATTACAATTTTCAATTAATGAAATACAATCAATAAAGTTATTTATATGTTCTTTAACCTTTTAAAGAATTTGTGAGTTTATTTAATATTAAAAGTATTTAAAGAAATATCATCTAATATTTCATAGTTTTACCTGTCGTGTTGAATGTGCCTATCAATATATGCTTTCCAGGATCTCCGGAGACGTCAGTGGCCAAGTATTTCTGAATGCCAATTTGTCTTGTTTTACTGCAACAATAGTTGACAAAATAATAAATATTCTTTTAAAACTGTTATTGTCATTGAAACAAGCTGCTACTTGCAATGTGAACTTAACTAAAACGTATGGAATCATATAAATGGATATATCATGGACTAACATTACTTGTAAGTATTGGGTGTATCATTAACGCCGTAGATACATACTTAAACAGTTGTATATATTCACATATATGTATTTTGTGCGCACTACAGTTATACTTCTTGAATCATGTGTTTAAATAAATAAAAATGCCTTTATTTACAAGCGTTTCTCAGTACATAACTGTTTTACAGAACAACTCAAGTCAATGGCCTCAATACTAAGAAACTAAATATTAAAAACTAAGAACAGTGAAAGTTAAGATTAAGGTATAATATATATATATATATATATATATATATATATATATATATATATATATATATATATATATATATCACGTTCACCACGATGTGTGCCACCGGTGGCACACACACAAAAAATCTCATAAACTAATTGCTGTCATTGGAATAACATTACCAACTTAAAATTACGACGGTAGTAATTTTTGAAGGAAAAGGTATTTTTATGGGATGGTATATCCTTATAGCTTATTACGTGTGTGAACACAGATTTTTTCATACTCCATGAACATCATTAAGTGCGCCACCGGTGGCACACATCGACCTCTGGTTATGCAAAGTTTCATTAAGGACGACGTGCTCCACTCGTGGCGCACGCACTCAGTGACAGATAGCAGTAGCATTGAGTTTATTTAGTTGGCCGCGAGGTTACAGCACTTGCTGGAGCCCCTTTGCTGCACTACTAGCGCTCAACTGGCTGCAATATGAACTTCATCCTTCAATACAAGTCCCCTCCAAGCGGCCAACCCGCCATTAGTCGTGTTTCTTTTGTTCTGTCGTGGCGTTTGGAAGTGAATGTCGTGTTGTTTTGTTGTTGTAATCCGTATTGTTTTAGTTTAGTTATTAGTTTCTTAGTTAGTAGTTCAATATCCTTTTTGGAAATGGATGATTCTGACATTGAGGACGTCCTTTGTGAGGACGACTTGAGTGATCGGTCATTGACTGACTTTAACCGGTGCACGTTGTGCAGAGTAAGTGACATGCTCAGTGAAAGTCAGGTCATTGTCTAGCACGACACCGAGAGTTTTGACTTTGCCACTTACAGCCAAGCTTACACCACTGAGCATGATCTCAATGCCTCTTGAGGTGAGAGACTACACCAGAGCCTGTGGGGCAAAATGGAGAACGGTACACTTGTCTATATTGAGTTTTAGGCTATTCTTTACGGACCAGGTGGTAATGCTTTCAAGATCCGAATTAATTAGCATGAAAACCTCCTCAATTGAGCCATGCTCGTATGACAAGTGTAGCTGACAATCATCTGCATACAAATGAGCAGTGCAGCTTTGTACACATTCGTTTAAGTCACATATGTACAAATTGAAAAGTATAGGACCAAGACAGCTACCCTGAGGTACACCTCGATGTCTATTAAGAGGAATAGATGTCTCACATCCCAGCTTTGTAACCTGGCTTCTATTTTCAAGGTATGACTTCACCCACTCGATAGCATCTGCACCAAAGCCACAAAAATTCATCTTCGCAGCCAGCAACTTATGGTTCATAGAATCAAAGGCTTGAGAATAATCAAGCAGAACCAGTGAACTGTATCTTCTATTATCTTTACTATCAAACAGGTCACTAAATAAATTTACCAGGGCAGTGCATGTGCTGTGGCTTTTCCTGAACCCAGATTGTGTTTTCGGCAAAATATTTTCTTTGTCCATATATTCTACAATCTGTCGAGTTACAACTTTTTCTAATATCTTTGACATCACAGGCAGTATCGAGATGGGTCTTAATTGTTGGACACTTATAGGGGCTGTCACTTTTGGTATGGGATGCACAATGCTCGACTTCCAGCTCTGAGGAAACACCCCACTCAACAGGGACTCATTTATGAGGTGTGTAATCGCATCCAGAGTGTAAGGACTCACGGCTTTTATCATTTGTATTGATAGTTTATCGCTACCAACCGCTCTTGATGTTATCTCGTTCATGGCTGATTGTACAACTTCATTAGTGACGGGCGTAAATGTAAATGATGTCATCAGACCGTTCCTTTTGTTTGTCTTGAAAAATGTATGTTTTGTTCACTGACTGGTTCTGCAACCCCCATTTCAACAAAGTATTTATTTATGTCATCTATATTGGTATGGGCAGGAACTGTTTCTCTCTTTCCAGTATCAACAATACCACACTGCTTCAGACAACTCCAGAAGTCCTTAGAAGTCTTCTGTGAGCTAAGGTTGTCATTAAAGTAGATTTTTTTAGCATTCCATATTAATTTATTAACTTCATTCCGTGATTTCTTATATTTTTCCCAATCTGCACTGTCCCTGGTTTTCCAGTATTTGTTTCATAATTTATTCTTAAACTTAGCTTGCCTTTTTATAATATCATTCCTCCAAGGGGCTTTGTTCTTCGTCACTCTTTTGCACACAATTGGGGCTTGTTCATAAAAAATACTTCTGATATGTGTGGTAATAAAAGTTTCAATATTATCTGCCCCTTGCATCTGCATTGCCCTTTGCCAATCCACTTTAGATATTGCTGTCACGGCATCATCAGCATTAAACTTCGAAAAATCTCTATAAATAATATTTTTTCTTTCTTTCTTTCCTTCATACTTTTAATAGAGCAAAACACCAGCCTGTGGTCCGTCATTTTCACCCCTTTATGGTCCTTAATACTTGATGTATTTATCACGCCGGTCTTTACGATCTCGGACGACCTATCCACTATTATGTGGTTTAACAAGGTGGCCGAGTTTCCTTTGCCTCTTGTAGGTTCATTTATGACCTGGATTGCGTTGTGATTATTCATGAGCCGGCGTAAGTAGTTTGAGTCATTACATGTATTTGATAGCAAGTTTATGTTTGTATCTCCAAGGTAAATAACCGTGTTCACTTCAATAGCCAGGCTAAAAAAGAGGGAGTTAAACAGAGCTGAGAGTGAAGTATACCTGACATAGGAAGGCCTATAAACAACACCTAGACCAATCCTCTTTCCCCTTATATGCAAGACAACGCAAAGAAACTCGATACCAGGGTCCACATGGTCTGTAAGAGAGTACTCCTCAAAATGTATACCCTCTCTAATATACAGAGCTACTCCACCACCTGACTCCTTGGGCTAGACTCTGTGGATTAGGCTGACGATCACGTCGTAGTATATCCTGGTATCTCATACGTGTCAGATGGGGTACCCGGGTGAAGCCAAGTCTCAGACACTCCAAATATATCAAAGTCAAAGTCGCGCATAATAGATACCATCTCATCGAACCCCGAGTTAAGGGATCTCATAAGTTTACTGATATACGTAGATGCATTTAAAAGTGTGGTAGATATATATAGTTGATACATATAAGGTCATAAAGCTAAAATATCAGCAGTTGGGGTTTTCATTATGTGATACTAAAACTTTTTCAACGACATTTGTAATCGTATATATTTATTATTTTAAACATTCGTTTAAATTAATAGTATTTATTAATTTTTTTACGTTTCTGCCATTTTGTATTTATAGTTTATGGTAAAATATAAATACAAACAGTTACCATAAGATTTTGATATTATAGAAATTACCAACTAATTATATTAGTTAAGTATTATTGTTAGTTTATATTATTATTACTTGTGTTTATATTTAAAACTGTTCTTGTATTTTATATAAATAAAAGAAGGTTACATTGAAAAAAAGTGTATGGTATTTTATGTAATTTATAAGTGGTTCATCGTCAAATTTACAAGTGCACATTTTCTATTTTGAAACAGATTTTCCCAATAAATTATTAATAAGATAAAAGGTTGTACTATATATTGTAGAGGACATATATATTGAAAAATTCGATTTCCTTCCTTAATATATAAAATAAAAACATCCTTACATTAGACAACATCTTTTATTACATGCAAATCCGATGCAAAGCCAACTCATTAACTTTCCTAATAGGCTTGTTCTCAATTAAAGCTTGTCGAAGAATGTGTACACATCAGGATAGTTTTTGTTAACCTCTAAATTACATTGACGTGTCCCTTACTACAATTATTTGACATGCCATTACCATACTAGCTAATAGATAATTAAATAGGCAACGATGAGATACAGCCCCTTGACATTTACGCGCAGCGTTTCTCACAAGGTAACTTATTTCAAAATGTTCAATTAAGGCCAGCGTGCTTCGTCGATGCATTTATAACTAATTCAAATACTCCTAGCACATCGCCAGAAGACATCAAGGCAAAAGTCTCAAGTGAACACCGCTTCTCTGGGTAATTTTATCGAACCTACAGTTTTTCACTTTAAAAAGAGGGATGTCCGAGATAGTCCAAAACAATCTATAAGACGAAAAAATCTACAAATGTCTAAGTATATAAATATAACATCGTGACTTTAAAATCTGTTATGTTTCTTAGTAGTGTTGAATTCTAAGATAATATGTATAATTTGGAACTCTTCGAAGTAGATGTTTGTAATGATCAACGTTTAGAACATAGGAAGACAAGTATAAATGGTTAAAATAACCAGTATACCAAATAACAAGGTTGAATATTATCACACATAAAATCCGAGTCGTTATCAGTCGCTTGAACTGGCCGGACGGTTGTAGCGTGTGCTCTGTACGCGTTTCAAGTTGCGTGTACAAGTTGGACTCCGTTCATAGTTCGAAGGTAAGTTCTGCCTAGCAAAACTTAATCTAATTTATTGAAATTATGAGAAAAATTTATTATGGCTAGTAAATGTGGCATTTGTGGTGATCCGTGTGCAGTAAGTTCAGCAGCTGTCAAATGTGTGGGAGTGTGCAGTAGATTGTTTCATTTATCGTGCACTTCTGTGGACTTAAAGATACGGGAAGCGAAGAAAGATTTCTTGTGTGACACCTGCAAGAAGGATAGGAACAAGGCGTCGTCATCCATTGGGAGTAACCAGTCAACTCCGGGCACGACACTAACTAAGGAATTTCTCGTGAGTAGGATGGAAGCTTTCAAGGCAGACATTTTTAATGAGCTTAAATTACATAATAAAGAGTTCAGTTGGTTCAAGACCTCATTAACATATTTCTCTGAGAAAATTTATAAAATAACCAAACATCTCTAAGAAATTAATAAACAGAACAATGATATGAAGAATAAAAATAACGCTCTACGTCTTGAGAATGAAAGAATGATGAAGGAAATGAAAGAGTTGCAAACACGAATCAGAAATATGGAGCAATACTCCAGGAGGAACAACGTTGAAATAGCAGGAGTTCCCCAAACCGCTAAGGAAGTTGTCATCAGCGTAGTTGGAGATGTTGGAAAGGCTATCGGGATCACCCTGCGGCCAGAGGAGGTGGTGGTGACACATAGAGTTCCGTCCTTTCGAAGTGAGAAGATTTCACCGATAATCATGCAATTCACCTCAAAATCGATAAGAGATGACTGGATTGCCAAGGCCAGGGAGCGGCGGGACCTGAATGCCGACCTTGTCAACAGGGACTTCCCAGGGCGAGTTTTCGTTGGAGAACATCTGACACCGGAGACGAAGATGCTGCTTGCGCGCACCAAGGACACATGTAAAACTGTAGACTGGAGGTATGTTTGGTGTAGAGAGGGCAAAGTATTTGTGAGAAAGATAGACAAGGAGAAGTGTGTTGAGAATGATAGTATAGATCACTTGGCCAAAATTAAATGGTTGTAGAAAACTAGCGAGTTTACTTCGTTGGAATCATTAAATTAAATGTATATATGTGTTTATGAGGAACAGAGGGTTTCGTAAAATAATAATAATAATAAAATAAATAATATAATAAATAAATGTTGTTTTAATAATTGTATTATTTGGCCATTTCATCATGATTTGAATTGTAGTTTTTTCTATATAATACTCAAATTAGTATACATATCTTACACTTTAATATAAAAAATGTATGGAAAATATATTGAACCTTTTTGAAACACTAATACATTCAGAACACAGGAAAATTGATATTAAAGTTTCAAGCGACTGTTCGATAAATTCAGATAAATTAAAGTTTTACAAAATGTCAGGTTACAATGTATTATATAACAAATGTAATGATAGATGTGCTTCTGGAGGAGTTATTTTTTATATAGACTGTAAATTTCAAGTGAGGAAATTAGAACTTGTTATGCAAACAGTTGATTGTTTGGCTTTAAAAGTTACATACGTAGACTTACATTTTACTCTTGTAGCTACGTATAGACTTCAGAATCTTAACACATAACATTTTGACAGAATTGAATAAGTTACTAATTAATATAAAATATTATGCTTTGTTGATCGGTGACATTAATTTGAACATAAATTGTAATTCAGTAGAGTGCGAAAATTATCTTAGTTTTATGAGCAACCACAGTTTTATTCCAGTAATTAAACAAACAACGCGAATAGGGTACAACTTAGTCTTGCATAGACCATGTTTTCGTTCGTCATAAAACAATACAATCTGTTTCAGCAGCAATTTTCAATATAGATATTTCTGATCATTTTGTAATAGAACTGAAGCTTGACTGTGTTCATGGATGTGAAGAGAACAAAGTAAATGTAAACAGTAACATCTGTATTGATTTTGAAAAGCTAGCTGATGTTTTGCAACAAACATGCAAGGACTATTTATTGAAATGTAATGATGTATTAATAGGTTTTACTATACTTTAAATAAGTACATAAAGAAACACTCAATGACAAGAGAAACTTGAAAATGAATTAGTAAAAGCAAGAAATAAAATCAAATGGATGACGGTAAACATTTTAAGAAAACTAAAAATAAGAAATAAATTTTATAAAACATTAGTTAGAAAACCATACTACATATAACTTAAAGATTATTACAATAGTTTTAGCAAAAATTTTATCGGAGAAATATATATCACAAAGAAAATTACTTTCTAAAATAATTCACAAATTTAATGGTGATACGGCTGGACTATGGAAGTTAATCAATGAGGTAATTGGCAACAAAGATAAGAGCACACTGAGCAGTATAGATCTAGATAATGGCAGAGGTATAGATAACGTGAGGGATATGCGTAATGACATTAACAATTATTTTCTTAATCTTGAACCAAATGTACTGACTGACTGTGATAGAGTAAAGCCAACGGTATCTAACTCATGCCGATCTTTTTTTATCTCTCCACTAGTAAAAGAAGAAGTGGAAAATGTAATAAGTAGTTTTAAAAATAAGAAATCATGTGGTGTAATATTATTTCAGCATAAAACAAATCTCATGAAACATATCTGGTGTTTTACATCACATATATTATAAAACAAATCTCATGAAACATATCTGGTGTTTTACATCACATATATTATAAAACAAATCTCATGAAACATATCTGGTGTTTTACATCACATATATTATAAAACAAATCTCATGAAACATATCTGGTGTTTTACATCACATATATTATAAAACAAATCTCATGAAACATATCTGGTGTTTTACATCACATATTTCATCTGAGTTTCAATTGCCAAGCTGTAAAGCTTCAAAGCTTTAAAATAGTTTAGTGGTTGTGCTACAGAAAAAGCCTAATTTAGTTAATATTGATAACCAATCAACTTATTATATGTTCTATCGAACGTATATGAGAAATTTATGAAATATAAATAAATAGACTATCCCAATCAGAATCATTTTTACAGTGTCAAACCCTTTGGATTTACTAAAGGAAAATCTACAGAGGCTGCACTTACAGAATTTATAGAACATGTGAATGAAGATTTGAATCCTAATATTAAAATCATTGGTATTGTTTATTGATTTTAGAAAGGATTTTGATATTGCGAATCAAGAAATGCTTCTGAAAAAATTAGAGTGAGCCGGAATTAGAGGAATAGCGCTAAAGTGGTTTAGAAGTTATTTAACTGGAATGGAACAGAGAGTCAAAACTCATGACGTCGTCAGTGAGTCAAAAATTAATAATTAAGCGCGTTTCTTAAGGCTCGGTACTATCAGAAAACTGATTCCTGATCTTTGCTTTTGAATTCGAGTATTGCTGTTTAAACAGAAACGTGAAAATTCATTTCCTTTATAACAATCATTGAACATTCTTCCAGTTCGACATTTGTATATTTTTAGTGTTGTGAATGTTTTATATTAAGAGTGTTCACAATAGAAATGAGAACATACAAGATTCAAGTTATTTATAACACATAGTTTAGCAATAGGTAATGTTAGAAGGTCAAAGGTTAATAAAGTATCTTTTAAAAACTGTTTTGCCTTTATAGCACCTACATATTTTAACTTAATGTCAGTAGATTTAAGAAATATAAAAAATGTAAATACTTTTTATCTCATTTAAAAATTTGACTGATCAATAAAGAAGATGTTCATAATATGTTAGAAATTATAGTTTAAATTTTGAAATATTATTATTTCTTTTCTTTTGTTTGTTTCTGTTGTATATATTGTGTTTTTGGTATATGTGTTTTATGTAAATAAAGGCATTTAGTTTCAATATGAAGATTTTAAATATATAATTAAGGTAGTTTAGGTGGAAATTAGGCATAGTGTTTGGTCTATTGGTGTTGTGGTAGGATGAAGCTGTGCGAAAAGGCTCGCCCAGTGCCGCAGTGAGCCACGCTATCAGTAAGTCTAAGTGCGGCTGATAAGAAGTGCGAGTGAAGTGTACACGGCCATCACTACTGGAAAATATGGCTTAGAATATTTCCAGGGAAATTTATTTCTTGCAGGTTTTTTTTTGTAATTATTTGAGGATATAAAAACAATTAATCCATAATAAAATACTTGGAGAAACGTTAAAAGTGCCATCTAGAAATCAGACCTTCCTTGCTGCTAGTAACTCGAAATATATATGTGTCTATTCTGTATGTCTAATGTGTAACAGTAATGATTAGAACAGGAAGAAGCCAGAAGAAACCTATATCCTAATCTTATTACTTGATACCAATTTGAAAGGTTAAGCTATTTTACGGGTTTAGAAGGAAGGTCTTTCAATCATATTTTCCTCACAGACTGTTTTAAGTTTCCCCACTTTGGAAACTGACCCATAACCCCTTTTGATATACAGGAAAGTTTAAATCAAGGTGTTTTTTCCGGACGCTTTCTCAGTCTTAAAAATTTCTTAAATATTTTATAAATAAAGTCAACGAAGAACTATCTAAATAGGTTCATTGTTCAAAATAGAAGCTGCTTCCTCTTTGCAATCACCGTGACAACTAATATCATACAAAGATAAATAGTAATCCTCTGGTTCCTGAACTCCAACTTAAACAATATAAAAACATTAGCATATGGGAAATGGTTTCATTGACTTGATAAGTAGATTATTCCGTTAATTCTGCAGACTGTACGACCCTTCGTGTCGTGCGTATCGGAAAATATGAGATTTTTAGGAACATGAACAGTTGGTAACACATATCAGATGCAATAATATGGGAATTGACTGTGTACGTATTAGAAAAGTGTATTTGTTAGATTAATTAAAGTACAATAGGAAAACACTAAAAGACAAATAAACTTGAAAAAGAAAAAAAGTAGCTATAAATTACTGTCTTTACCCGCCCACTTCGCCGGTCATAATATTGAGTTTGATTATATCATCGAAATTGACAGCAATATTTCAGTTTACACTGTATTTTTCTACAAATTTAAGAACATTAAAAAATCACAGTACATCAAACTAAATACCTTGTTTTTTAAACTAATTAATTAACATCCATTTGAGAACAGCTGAAGTTATAATTATAACTTTCTACTGTACCAAATTAATTTTTTTAAGTTTAGCTACCACAATTTTATTCAATTTGTTTTTATTTAACAGCTGTTACTAAAAAAATCAATCAAATAACATAGCTCCATAAGAATACTCTGGGAATTTCGATGGCCAGTGGAGCAGAGTCCTGAGGTCGGAGAGGAAAATCCTTTTTTGGTGCGTCTCTAAAGGCCAATACAAACCTATGTACAACATTTAAATTCAATTGTACGTATAGTTTTGGAGTAATAGTGATGACTAGTAGGTTACTTTATACAGGGGTTTCAGTAAAACTGTTTTAATAATTTGGGATGTTATTGTACACATAAAATGAGCAAAAAACATCATAAGAAGGTATGTCCTTAAACCTTTAGTTTTCCGTACATCTGTCTTTATGAGATTTTTACATAAAAATTCATAAATCTCCATCCATTAAAGGTAAAATTCTGAAACTTCATGATTGTACTATCCCATAGTACTTCTATGTTGTTTAAGAATATAAAAATAAATCTTCTCATTTTTCAAAATGGCGGACTTATAATTTTTTCTAACTAAAATATCTAAAAAAAACCGGACCAATTTTACATACAAAATGCAAGAATAATATTTTTTTATATCTTACTATAGTATTCACAGTGTTTGTTTCAATAAAAAACAGCTAAGTTATTCTGCAAAATGTAAAACAATGTTTTACAGCATTAACCAAAAGCTAGTGTGGTTTTAAATATGTGTGTACTTTTAACAGCTGATTTTCATGTCAATATGCTATTTTATATGAACAGCTTTATATTTATGCTATTAATATTATGTTTGTTTCTATTCTTGGCATTATTCATTAGTAACAATAAGCACACTTTAATGTACACAGCTGTAAATATTTCTTGTAGAAGGACTACTAGTACAATACTAGTAGAGTTGAACACAACAATATGCTTAGAAAAATGGAATATTTACGAAAGAAACATAGCTTTTATCTGTTTATTAATGTAATTTCATATTTTAAAAATTGATTTGCTTTTAAAAATTTTATTCTTTAAACCAATATAATGTTGTGAAAATGATGAATTTGGTTATGTGATAGGTTTGGTTGACTTTTATTATCAGTTTTTCAGTGACAATGAAACAAGGGGGGGGGGACTGTTAACTAAGACTCCACACCACATTTGGTATGTCTGAGAGTTAGGTTTTGTTGAAAAGGTTAATATTAATCCACTGTTGAGATAAAGATCAACTAGGATCTTCACAATAATTTGTGTTTTAGTCATGCAATGGAAACAAAGAACACGGCGTTACAGTCAATATATAATATTCCAGGATAAAATTAGAGTTTTTAGTAAGCATTTGAGTAGTATATTTTGCCGTGAATTAGACCCACTTTGACCTTTGGACCCAAGATGGCGGCGAAGTGGTACCAACTCCCCCCCTCCCCCCTCAAATTTCCCTCACATTCCCACATTTCCCTCCAAAATCCCTTGTTATACTATATAAAATTCACTGTTAACCTTGTTATACTATATAAAATTCACTGTTAACCTAACTTTTTCCATGTTATACTATATAAAATGCACTGTTAACCATGTTATACTATATAAAATACACTTTTTTTGTCCAATATGGCGTCTTTTTCCATGTTATACTATATATAGTACACTTTTTTTGTCCGATATGGTGTCTTTCCCTCCCGCGCCAACTCACATCCCGTGGGAAAATTCCCTCCAAAAATTCCCTCAGCCAAGATGTCGGCCTTTATACTATATAAAATGTACACTCTCATACTATATAAAATGAATTTTTTTGTCCAATATGGCATCTTTTTCCTTGTTATGCTATATAAAATGCACTGTTAACGTTGTTATACTATATAAAATACACTCTTAACCTAACTTTTTCCAGGTTATACTATATAAAATTCACTGTTAACCTTGTTATACTATATAAAATACACTCTTAACCTAACTTTTTCCATGTTATACTATATAAAATGCACTCTTAACCTTGTTATACTATGTAAAATGCAATTTTTTTGTCCAATATGGCGTCTTTCCCTCCCAAAATTCCCTCATCCAAGATGGTGGTCTTTATACTATATAAAATACACTTTATTAATGACTAACGTGTCGTCTGCTGGTCGGGCGCGCATGCGCATTGTTACTCTACTCATATATACACTACTCAATATACTCTATGTGCTCGACCCGATCGTAGCGCACCTGGTGGCAAAACTTAGCGCATCCTATCGGAAACATGGCGCCTTCGGAAGGGAAGTCCCTGGTGGTAATTCCCCTTCTCCAATTCAGTCGTTATACTATAAAAAATACACTCTTAACCTTTCCCATCTCATACTATATAAAATGCAAAAGATGGCGGCCGTTTACATATATACTATATAAAATGCTTTCGTGTACTTCCGGCGACCGTCGGCTACCTTCGTACACATCGTCTGCTGGTCTGGCGCACACCCAAATGCCACGCTCTGATTGGTTACCTCCCTACTTTACAAGTAATCTTTCTCACACGTACTGTTAGACTACTTATTTAATTTAATTATTCTAAAATTTTAACAAATACACAGTTAACATACGCTCTTAGCTTTGGGTACTCATCCACGGCTTCCTACACTGTTACCTACCTATACTTATCTATCGAATCACAGTTCATCCTCAAGCCCCTACTTAACACTCTAGGCAACACGCAATACACGTTTTTAATTAATTATTTATTCAAAATGAAGGAGCAAATCCTACAATACACGTTTTTTAATTAATTATTTATTCAAAAATGAAGGGACAATTCTTTTTATTTAATCTGTTTATAATTTGTAATACACTGTTATCCTATCCATTTTAATTAATTTTTTATTTTATATTAAATACTCTGTTAACATGCGCTCTTACCTTCAACTACCATCTACTTCTGGTTAACTTCATATTAACCCGACATCCTCTAAACCTAACACGCTAGCTCAACGCTCTTACCCTAGAGCCCTCATGCCTAACCGAACTATTCAACCTAAATTACTTTAACTGTACTTACAAAGTCTACTCGGGCTTTATCGGTCCGTTATTGGTCACAAGCTTCACATTTTCTTTCATTAAGGGGAGTGGTAACGTGAAAATTTTATTTTTTTTACAAATTTATTTTTTTATTGTATTTTATTCTCCAATTATTCCTCTTTTCATTGATATATATAACATTATATTAGTTAATTATATAACATGTAAAAAAATTAAATATAAAGAAGAGTACGGATAGATTTTGCGATTTTTACCAAACTTTGCTTTGTTATAGTGCTATTTACCAACACTCTGTGTAGGCCTATTATATGTTTATTTACTTCCATTTACCAGAAATTCTTTTAACAGAGACCAAACCAATTTTCAGAGATCTTTCAAACCCACTATTACTAGCAAATTGTCTAGCAGGTAAAACTCAAAATCCCAACTTGTCCCTCAATAACCTAATTTAGACCCGTATTCCTAAAAGAACATTTATAAAACTAAATACATTGAAATTTGGAGCACAAGATGCAGTGTTATCCTTCAATGATGGATATTCTTCCAAGTGCAAAGTAATAGAACATTTAGGGTTGAAAATAAGACATAATTTGCTTGCAAGTATGAAACGATTTGTCGATGAGCGAATACAGAAAAGTGAAAAAGCCGCTGAAAAATTTGAAAAAAAAATTAGACAAAGTAGAACTTTACTTAAGAGGAAGCTTGAGGACCAATACCTGGAGGCAGAGGATCCAGACAAACCATCATATTCAGCTGATGGGCACTAAAGTGTGTGTTTCAAAAAATTAATTCTTTTATTCTTAGTTTTTGTCGATTTTCCGAAAGTTGGTTTTTTTAGGTTTTGATGTTGTATAGCTCAGTAACTATTAAAGATAACATTATGAAATTTTCAGGGTAGATTCACAACAATATATTGTAGGTCCCTGCACAAGGGTTTTATGATATTCCATTTACATCCGAAGAAACAAATTCTTTTTTGTATAATTTTAACAAAAGATAAGTTATAATTTTAAAAAAATCATAAAAAATTTGTTTTTGGGTATTTTACAAAAATCCTGTGCAGGGACCTAGATAATGAACTTATCTTTATAACAGAAAAAACTGCAATACTGTATGCCTAATAGTTATTGTGCTACTTAACATAAACTTAGCATTACGGTCTTATGGCGTTACCACTCCCCTTAACTATAACAATTTCCTATTTTCGCCCACCTTTTCATGCATGTACATCTTACCTAGGTTACATTACTTACTCTCGGCTACTTTTATTATCAATTCTGTGGACTCAAATACCTCACTTCCCATCCACGTTCCTATCCAGAACCCATCAGCTCCCCTACATAACGAAACTAGCACACCTACCTTCACTTCCTCTCCACAAACATTCCTTCCTTTGTACCGACACTCAAGGACTAATTCACTACCATTTCACAACCCATATACTAGTTATTGGACTGTCAGTGCTACCGACAGTACATTCAGTTCTCTCACAACACAGGCTGACCTCAATATTGTTTGCCATTTTAATTGGCACCAGACGGACTGCATATCAACCACATGTTAACCCTAGAGGTCAAGTTTAGTGATATCAAACAGCATTATAAGCATTTCCTCTCATATAGTCTTTGAATCCGACCATATCTGGTCTATTATTAAACAAAACGAAAGAAGTATTGGTATTATAGTCCCGCACTTTTAAAAAAAGGGAGCAATAATAATTTATTTACACACTACGTTTTATTCAGTAAAATCAATTGATATTCTTGTTATTATCAATTATCATACGTAATACATAGAACCTTTTTCAATAATTTGTGCTTTATATTTAAATTATTACGAGTATACTTAATTTTAACAAAGTTTTATCAATTTGTTTTGTTGTAAATTCCATAATTTATAAAAATGCTAACACATTAAATTATATGTGTAATAATGAGAGATCGTACATCAAAATTATACAGTATTTACTAAAGTTTTTATAGTTAAAGTAGGATTTTAAACAATATGTATAACTTTTATAGCCTAATACCATATCAAATTACATTCATACACATTGTGTGTGCTATTGGAAAATGTCTCAGATCAAGCAAGAACTACCAACATAGTAGTCTCCAAAGCCCTTAAAATTTAGTTAAAATGTCCATAAATAGAGTTATTTGTGTACAAAATATGTTATAATTCCCTAAAAGCATTAAAATGCAGTGTCATAACAACGATATTTGTCCTAAACATTATAAAACTCTTTAAACTACTCTTATATAAACCTTTATAAACTTAGTTTGAGCTCAAAACAACGTACAAAACTGATGTAACACTTGTAAATTAATTTTTTATCCTATATAGCTATTTAGTTGACTCCAATTAGCTGACAACGTTTAAGTAGCCAATAGGAATAAATTCTCTGTAATGTTCACATTTTAAGCTTGATTTTAACAAAACCTGGTGCTATTGATTATTTGCGTACTAAACAAATAAACGAATAGTTAGTTGAAATGTGTCTATTGTAGAAACTTTAGTATTAACAGTAAGAAAGTTTTGTTTCTTTTGACTATAATATACTCGATCAGAAAATGTATATACACCACTCCCAAAGACCCAAACACATGGAGAACCTACTTAATGAACACACAACACCTCTGATAGATCATCCACCTAACCATTACATAAAACCTTTGATAGACCACCAACACACATGAACAACCTACCTACCTACATAACATCCAACACTCTTGACTTACCGCCCACCTATTCAACACACAGATAGACTACGTAACTAACCATTACATAAAACCTTAGATTGACACTCAACACTCATGGATGACCTACCTACCAAACATACGTACCACACACCATAAAATAATGACTTAACAGTCCACCAACCTACTCAACACTGTACCTCCGATATATCACCTAACTTATAAACTTATAAATAAACTCCATTACATTTGACCTTTGATTGCTCATCTACCTATCCAACACACATGTACAAGACACATACCAAGCTCCATAACCCTACCTATCCATTAGTAAGACTCTCCTACCCACTTAGCCAACACACAGCTATCTTTACAGACCAACTATCCTCCCAACCAATTTAACAAACACAATTGTCGATTGACACTCCACCTTCCCAAAGCATAAGACTTTTGAAGGACCACCTACCAAAGATACAAAAATCATGATAAACAAACTACACACTCTGCAGACATGACTTAATATACCATCATACTACCATGAAAATAGTCATATTGACATACCCCTACCTATCCAATATACGTACCACACACCGTACATACAAGACTTATGTTTACCCACCCACATACTAATCAAACAAGACTCGTGATTGACCATCCATCTCCGTAACATTCATGGATGACCTACCTACCAAACATACATACCACACACCATAAAATCATGACTAAACAATCCACCAACCTACTCAACACACAAAACCTCTGATAGATCATCCACCTAACCTTTACATAAAACCTTTGATTGACTCACAATCCTAACATTCATGAACATCCATCCTCCTAAACATACAACTTAACCACACACAAAAACTAGACTTTATGTATAACTACCTATTTAACATACGTACCACACACCATAAAATAATGACTTAACAGTCCACCAACCTACTCAACACTGTACCTCCGATATATCACCTAACTTATAAACTTATAAATAAACTCCATTACATTTGACCTTTGATTGCTCATCTACCTATCCAACACACATGTACAAGACACCTACCAACCTCCATAACCCTACCTATCCATTAGTAAGACTCTCCTACCCACTTAGCCAACACACAGCTATCTTTACAGACCAACTATCCTCCCAACCAATTTAACAAACACAACTGTCGATTGACACTCCACCTTCCCAAAGCATAAGACTTTTGAAAGACCACCTACCAAAGATACAAAAATCATGATAAACAAACTACACACTCTGCAGACATGACTTAATATACCATCATACTACCATAAAAATAGTCCTATTGACATACCCCTACCTATCCAATATACGTACCACACAACGTACATACAAGACTTATGTTTACCCACCCACATACTAATCAAACAAGACTCATGATTGACCATCCATCTCCGTAACATTCATGGATGACCTACCTACCAAACATATATACCACACACCATAAAATCATGACTTAAAAATCCATCAACCTACTCAACACACAAAACCTCTGATAGAACATCCACCTAACCTTTACATAAAACCTTTGATTGACTCACAATCCTAACATTCATGAACATTAGTGTCAATCTAAGGTTTTATGTAATGGTTAGTTACGTAGTCTATCTGTGTGTTGAATACGTGGGTAGGAGGGTCTTACTACTGGATAGGAAGGGTATTAGTGTTTGGTAGGTAGTTTGTATATGTATTTGCGATGGAAATTAAATGAAAACTACTTTATTGTTACATTATAAGGCGAATTTAGGGCTATAAAGCCCTCTCTGCCACTTAATTTCATAGAATAGCTGGGTGGACAAACAAAGGTTTTATGTAATGAATAGGTAGGTGATCTGTCAAGGGTGCAGTGTGTTCAGTAAGTAGGTTCTCCATGTGATTGTGTCTTTGGGAGTGGTGTATATACATTTTCTAATCGAGTATATTATAGTCAAAAGAAACCAAACTTTCTTACTGTTAATACCAAAGTTTCTACAATAGACACATTTCAACTAACTATTCGTTTATTTGTTTAGTACGCAAATAATCAATAGCACCAGGTTTTGTTAAAATCAAGCTTAAAATGTGAACATTATAGAGAATTTATTCCTATTGGCTACTTACACTTTGCCAAATGTTTGGAGTCAACTAAATAGCTATGTAGGTTAAACAATTAATTTACAAGTGTTACATCAGTTTTGTACGTTGTTTTGAGCTCAAATTAAGTTTATAAAGGTTTCTATAAGAGTATTTTAAAGGAATTTTTAATGTTTAGGACAAATATCGTTGTTATGACACTGCATTTTAATGCTTTTAGGGAATTATAACATATTTTGTACACAAATAACCCTATTTATGGACATTTTAACTAAATTTTAAGGGTTTTGGAGACTACTATGTTGGTAGTTCTTGCTTGATCTGAGACATTTTCCAACAATTAATTGTTATTTGTAAGTTTAGGTTGGTTAACTACAATAATTCGGTAGACTAAAGTTAGGGTGTCTCTTGACATGTATAAGTTTTAAAGTATTATTGGTTAATATACTTCATTTATAGTCAATGGACGTATGTAGAGTTATTCTTGTAAAGGGGGACTGAATACTTTAACTTGGTAAATGTTTACTATTTCAGTGTGACTTAATGAAAACATGTATTGGGTGTAGTGTTGTTAGCCCTCTACTTGGAGGTAATGTGTTGATGGGAATGTAGGTTGTTAACTTTATTTTGTGACTTCAATGTGTATGAATGTAATTTGATATGGTATTAAGTTATAAATGTTATACATATTGTTTAAAATCTTACCTAAACTATAAAAACTTTAGAAAATACGGTATATTTTGATGTATGATCTCTCATTATTACACATAAGATCGATGTAATGTGTTAGCATATTTATAAATTATGGAATTTACAACAAAACAAATTGATAAAACTTTGTTAAAATTAAGTTTACTCGTAATAAATTAAATATAAAGCACAAATTATTGAAAAAGGTTCTATGTATTACGTATGATAATTGATAATAACAAGAATATCAATTGATTTTACTGAATAAAACGTAGTGTGTAAATAAATTATTATTGCTCCCTTTTTTTAAAAGTGCGGGACTATAATACCAATAATTCTTTCGTTTTGTTTAATAATAGACCAGATATGGTCGGATTCAAAGACTATATCTGAGCAAATGCATATAATGCTGTTTGATATCACTAAACTTGACCTCTGGGGTTAACATGTGGTTGATATGCAGTCCGTCTGGTGCCAATTAAAATAGCAAACAATATTGAGGTCAGCCTGTGTTGTGCGAGAACTGAATGTACTGTCGGTGGCACTGACAGTCCAATAACTAGTATATGGGTTGTGAAATGGTAGTGAATTAGTCCTTGAGTGTCGGTACAAAGGAAGGAATGTTTGTGGAGAGGAAGTGAAGGTAGGTGTGCTAGTTTCGTTATGTAGGGGGGCTGATGGGTTCTGGATAGGAACGTGGATAGGAAGTGAGGTATTTGAGTCCACAGAATTGATAATAAAAGTAGCCGAGAGTAAGTAATGTAACCTAGGTAAGATGTACATGCATGCAAAGGTGGGCGAAAATAGGAAATTGTTATAGTTAATGAAAGAAAATGTAAAGCTTGTGACCAATAACGGACCGATAAAGCCCGAGTAGACTTTGTAAGTACAGTTAAAGTAATTTAGGTTGAATAGTTCGGTTAAGCATGAGGGCTCTAGGGTAAGAGCGTTAAGCTAGCGTATTAGGTTTAGAGGATGTCGGGTTAATATGAAGTTAACCAGAAGTAGATGGTAGTTGAAGGAAAGAGCGCATGTTAACAGAGTATTTAATATAAAATAAAAAATTAATTAAAATGGATAGGATAACAGTGTATTACAAATTATAAACAGATTAAATAAAAAGAATTGTCCCTTCATTTTTGAATAAATAATTAATTAAAAAACGTGTATTGTAGGATTTGCTCCTTCATTTTGAATAAATAATTAATTAAAAACGTGTATTGCGTGTTGCCTAGAGTGTTAAGTAGGGGCTTGAGGATGAACTGTGATTCGATAGATAAGTATAGGTAGGTAACAGTGTAGGAAGCCGTGGATGAGTACCCAAAGCTAAGAGCGTATGTTAACTGTGTATTTGTTAAAATTTTAGAATAATTAAATTAAATAAGTAGTCTAACAGTACGTGTGAGAAAGATTACTTGTAAAGTAGGGCGGTAACCAATCAGAGCGTGGCATTTAGGTGTGCGCCAGACCAGCAGACGACGTGTACGAAGGTAGCCGACGGTCGTCGGAAGTACACGAAAGCATTTTATATAGTACATATGTAAATGGCCGCCATCCTTTGCATTTTATATAGTATGAGATGGGAAAGGTTAAGAGTGCATTTTGTATAGTATACCGAGGGAATTTGAGGGAGGGAATTTTCCCACGGGGACTTCCCTTCCGAAGGCGCCATGTTTCCGAAAGGATGCGCTAAGTTTTGCCACCAGGTGTGCTACGATAGCGTCAGCCACATAGAGTATATGGAGTAGTGTATATATGAGTAGAGTAACAACGCGCATGCGCGCCCGACCAGGAGACGACGCGTTAGCCATTTATTATAGTGTATTTTATATAGTATAAAGACCGCCATCTTGGATTGGGGAATTTTGGGAGGGAATTTTGGGAGGGAAAGACGTCATATTGGACATAAAAAGTTCATTTTATATAGTATAACATGGAGAAAGACGTCATATTGGACAAAAAAAGTTCATTTTATATAGTATAAGAGTGTACATTTTATATAGTATAAGGCCACCATCTTGGATGAGGGAATTTTTTGAGGGAATTTTCCCACAGGGTGTGAGTTGGCGCGGGAGGGAAAAGACGCCATATTTGACAAAAAAGTGCATTTTATATAGTATAACATGGAAAAAGATGTCATATTGGACAAAAAAAGTTCATTTTATATAGTATAACAAGGTTAACAGTGTATTTTATATAGTATAACATGGAAAAAGTTAGGTTAAGAGTGTATTTTATATAGTATAACATGGAAAAAGTTAGGTTAAGAGTGTATTTTAAATAGTATAAAAAGGTTAACAGTGCAATTTATATAGTATAATGTGGGAATTTGGAGGGAAATTTGGGAATTTGAGGGAAATTTTAGGTTAGGAAAAGTGAGGTTAGGAAATTTGGCGGGAAATGGTCGCCGCCATCTTGAAAAATCTAAATTAAATGGACCAATCACAGTTCAGGGTGGTCACGTGACCCGAAGATACCCGAACGTGGTCGCCATCTTGGAAAATCGACCCGAAGATACCCGAAAGTGAGTCTATTTCACCTATATTTTATCTACTCATTTGGGGTACATAAAATTCTTATATTATAGTAAAAAAAAACTGTTAACAAGTAATGATTCATTAAAATACATAAAAAGTAAAATTATACTGTTCTATTCATCTACAATTGATCATACAGTATTACTTAATAAAAATATATTAAATATTAAAATAATGTATGTAACTAAACATCATTCTAATTGTTAGTTAATGAAAAATCTTACGGTGAATAAACACTTAATAGTGTTGTTGATTTAGTTGGACTGTATTTACAAATGCAAACTAAGTAATTAAGTAAATCATTTCTCAAATATTAATCTAGGAAATATAAAAAGTAGGAACATTCTAACAGATCATTTACCTGAAAGTTACTCGAAAATAAAGGTAAATACCATTCCCAGCATCTATGTATGTGTAGCAAGTCCCATCGACCGTACGACGAGAGGGAACATCCGGCAAACTCCGCCCAAATCTAGGTGATGAATAAGCCGCCTTAAACAAGTACATAATTATTATATCAACGCTATTTTTTTTGGACAGTCAGCCTACTAACATGTATGTGTGAAGTTACAAGTCACGTAAACTTGGGTTTAGTCAAAACCTATAAATTCTGTGCTTGTTGTAGAACAGGTTAGTTGTTTATACCTTCTGATCAACCTAGAAGGAGAGGGGCTCAGATTACATATTTTTTTTAGTTATATTTTAAAGATACCAATCAACGGAATTTTTCCATAAATAACATAAATAAATTACATGAATGACGAATTATGCATGCAATGGGAAACACTGGTCAGCTATAGAAGAGTCAGACAGTCTTTAAGGAGTGTATGGTCCCAGTCAAAATTGAGTTTTCCCATAAAATATAAATACTAAATTTAGCATAGTCGCTCAACACTTGCTAGTTATAAGGAATTTTTATTGCTTATAGTGACATTCCTAGAGTTACTACTATACAAACACATTCTCCTACAACTTATTGTTAGGGATGTCTGTGTATGACTAATTATAATATCGTATTAATAGGTTATATTGTGCTTTACAGTAAATAGTGGGCGACGTTGCTAAAACTACTTACACTCCAGAACTATTATCTTACATGCATAATGGCCAACATTTCATGAATAGAACATAATATTTAAGTCTTGTGATTGATCCCAGAATTATACTTGCTGCTTAAAATGAAATTACATAATTATATAAAAAATCCCAACCTTATTTTTGTATATAAGCCTAATAAACACACAAATATTGTTATTTAAAAAATACGTGATATAATGAATTTAATGATAGTAAATTACGTAAAAAAACAAACTCAATGGGTATTTATTAAAAAAGAAGTTTAGAATAATCACGCTGTGGGTTATAACTAAGTACAATAGAAAATATATTATTTTAAGTACTTTTTAGTAACTTTTTTTATTATTTTAATAGAAAATATGTTATCCATGTTAGCTAAAGTAGAAAGAAATTGTTGTTTTGATAACTCACCTTTTTAATGGAATATGGAATGGTTGACGCGTTGACACAAGTCGAGGGATTTTCGCAGTCATTGCACTTAACGGGGTAGGGTTGACATGGACATGCAGGATATGAGTAGTAGAATGAGGTGGGACATATAGGACCTTGGAGTTGACAAGGTAATGATAAGGAGGCAGGAAGAACACCAAATGTATAACAATTACTGGTATACATTGATAGTTGGGTATACAGGGCACATATAAATGCAATTGGCATCAAGGGCCTCATCGTTTCCTGTCAGACAAATATTCAAATTAGATTTATCAATTACTCAAAAATGAAATAGAAAAGAAAAAAAAAACAGAAAGAAGTTCCACAAATAACTTTTCATAAAACACAATATGAAGCAAACTGCTAAGCATGACCGATCCACATAACTTATATCTTACATAACTTTAAATAGCCTTTTATTTATTTAATACAGGGATTCAAACAATATTAAATTTTTTATAAACGTTTCTGTAAGTTAAGGAATCTTGAAAAATATTATAAAACCTAACAATTATCAGTTAATTATTTTTATATTAAAAAAATATTGTCAACACATATTTATTGAAATTTACAACATGTGTCAAAAGAAAATATAATGCATGACACGTTTACAAACAAACATTTTTCGTTGCACACAAATGTTATATAATATATATTAATTCCCTGCAGTTTATGTTTGTTTTAATTTATAAATTTATTTTAAATAAGTTGATTAATTAGTTAGTAATAAAATTCAAAGGTAACGAACTCATTTTTTTCTGCAAAATTTGTGAAATTAACATCCAGACAGGTATTTGTGTAGTTATTACGATATGTGTTCAGTGGATGTCCTGTATTTATTGTATTCCACAGACATCAAACGCCAAGCTAAACATCTCCTTACTTTACTAAAATATCCGTGTACAAAAATTGTGAAATGAACATCCAGACAGGTATTTGTGTAGTAATTACGATATGTGTCCAGTGGATGTCCTGTAATTATGTTATTCCACAGACGATAAAGGCTAAGCAAAACGTCTCCTTACTTTACTCACATATATGTCTAAAATAATTGACTAAGCAGTGTAATTATTCTCATTGAATAAGTTGTCTGTATTTGATTTAAAATAAATAACTTAGGTATGTAAATTTAATGTAGTTTTAACAAAGCCTCACTACTTATTTAATACTTAATAAACAAGTTTTAAGATCATTAATAAAACTAAATTTAAAATTTCATTATAATTTTTAATATTTTTAATAACAATACATAATATAATACCTAGTAAACTCCACTGTAGCTATCAGTGTAAAAGAGTGTACTGTTCAATTTTCCTAGATGAATTATCTTTACTTTTTGTTCAAACACATTCTACTTTTGAAATAAAGATATCTTCTGCAAATGTTTGTTGGTGATAGCATTTCACTGTCTAAATATGTTCAGTTTTTTAATTGCTTATTTAACTTTTATTGAAAAAAACCAGGTTAAGGACGTAATTAAGATCTGAACATATTTTAATGAGCGTACCAGATAAAACAAATTCATAGGTAAACAATTAACAAATTAAATATAAAAAGGAAAAACCATAAAAATAAAATTGTAAATATGACATTTTAAAAGAATACGTGTACTCCTAATGTAGAAGTATTTTATACTTACTTGTACCTCAAAAGTCATTATAAAGTATCATCAACGCTTGTTACGTACATATACAATAGTATAAAATATTTATATATTTATTAGCATTTATATTATTTTCTAAATATTTACTATCTAATTATAATATATAAACAAATATGAACTGAATCATTCCTTATTATATATGAAAAAGAGTATATGGGTATCATAAAACCAATCATACAGTTTTTCTTTCAAATGTAATTTAATTAAAAAAACTGGATCTTTTCCGTTAATTTACTACCACTCCTTTTTTGTTTCTGTTAATTCACTACCACTTGATAAATATTCTATTGCTCTAATACTGTTCCCCACTCAGTTGTAGGTCAACTGTGGTATTCCTTTTTTGTTTCTGCTAGTTCACTACCACTTGATAAATATTCTATTGATCTAATACTGTTTCCCACTCAGATGTAGGTCAACTGTGGTATTCCTTTTTAGTTTCTGCTAGTTCACTACCACTTGATAAATATTATATTGCTCTAATACTGTTCCCCACTCAGTTGTAGGTCAACTGTGGTATTCTTTTTTAGTTTCTGCTAGTTCACTACCACTTGATAAATATTCTATTGCTCTAATAATGTTCCCCACTCAGTTGTAGGTCAACTGTGGTATTTCTTTTTTGTTTCTGCTAGTTCACTGCCACTTGATAAATATTCTATTGCTCTAATACTGTTCCCCACTCAGTTGTAGGTCAACTGTGGTATTCCTTTTTTGTTTCTGCTAGTTCACTACCACTTGATAAATATTCTATTGCTCTAATACTGTTCCCCACTCAGTTGTAGGTCCACTGTGATATTCCTTTTCCGGTAGGTATACGATATCACTGGCCTTATCTTATCACTTTCCAAGAACTTTCTACACGGAAACCGCATCGGCAGTAAGTCAATATTGAATTTACTAGTTTGTGATCTACTTAAGTTGCACTTAACCTAACCTAACTGTATATACGATAAAATGTACTGGCAGTGGAGCGACGGAAAACGTAGTGGTAGAGAATTAACAGAAAATAAAAAAAAAAAAATCTGAACTATTCTGTTACACAAACTAATAAATATTTAGGAAATATTAACTACTGACTTCTTACATTAAAGTAATTCTGGATTTCAAATCTAGAACTGGGATTTTAGAACTGTATTCGAACTACTATGAACTATAACTCATACTTGAACTGGGATTTTAGTATGAGTGAAATAAATATTTTAGCAGACCCATTACAGCAAACATAGAACAACCAAATCCTAACACGAAAAAACTTAAATGTGGCATAAAACTATAGGGCCGAACTATATTTGATTCTTTGAAAAATGACGTCAGTTTGTGGTCACACTGAAGGTCTATTTCCGGCTGATGTCAAAAGCAATCCATCTGAACTTTTCGGGGAGAGGGAGGGTGATACTGAAACTTTTTGACGATATGAATGTCGTTTCAGTTGAATGTACAATTGCAACACTTGAACAAATATTTACAGTAACATTACGTTACTTACATTACAGTAATTAATATTACATATAGTAATAAAAATATTACATTACTTATATGTAGTATTTTTCTTATTTTATTGATAGTACAAATAATAAACTAAATAACTCAACAAATAAACTATTGCCTAACGTAACAAATTTAATATTTTTTGTACAAATCAATAAAATCCTATGAGATATTAACAACTACGAGAAATAAAAAAAGATTTCGAAACGACCAATAAATATTTTCTAAATGCTTTTTATTTTGCGCCTCTATTTTATGATGTACTCAGTTGAATATAGGGGATATACTTAATACCATCATAGAATGATTACTCATAACCTGTATCGTTTTACTTTGGTCATTCGTGGTTCACAAACACATTTACACTCACAGATAAGGTGTTTGTGTGGACAAAATATTTAACCCGGCATCATTTTAAGATATCTATGTACTCTCTTTTATTCAAATTGATAACTAAAAAATGTTTTTAAATAACTACTGTACATCGTTAGGGAAAACAATATATACAGTACTTAATAACATACAGTACTTCGTTAGGGATAAAAAAACCTGAACGATATTTCACGGAACTCATCTAATCACACGGAACTTAGTTCACTACAGAAAGATCATACTTCTACCTAGATACATCTTATACTACTTTCGCTTATATACATCTCACAATATAAATGATACTCCACATATGAGTAATACATTATGTCAACATGTTAAAACAACTGTGTACTAAATAAATATCAATGGCTAAAATGAGTAAACAATAAAAAGAAGTTTTATTTTACTTCTTAAAATAAAAGGTGTTAAAGCAGAGAAGACCCCTATAAAACTTATGATTTTATTGAACTACGGTAGCACGAGGACCTTACAATGGTTTATTAACTATTATGACGGCTATTTTTCGGAAACCGGTAGAGTTAAGAAAATATCAAATACGAATACTAACTAATCTATTTTTTGCGCCATTCATTGTCTATCCTCTAATGGTAAGACTAGTTCAGTTAATAGACACACTATTCAAACTACTATGGTCCAACAGTTTAGAACTTTGTTATATATGTAACTACAAATAATACCAATATTCATAAAACACAATCACTAAATTGCTATTTTGAAAATACGAAAATTTATAAGATATTTCTAATAGTTCAACGATCACTTGAGGGCAGTCTTCATATCTTAAAGTACCATTAGTTATATATACATTTAAAGTTTTATTAATTGCTTGGCTATTCTAAAACTATAGATAGCTGGAATAAATAAAAACTGCACTTAAATAAGAAAAACGACGTTATAAAAACCTTTAAAAAATCTTTAAAATACATTACAGATCTAAGTGTCAACATAAAGTTCAAATTTGTTTAAAATAATGTATTGAAGGTACTTATATGAAAATAAGTCTAAAGTAAAGCTTTGATGTAATAAATTTGTAATTCATACACTACAAAATAGTATTAAACAGTAATAATATATTATTTTAAAGATAAGTTGATCACATTTCTAGATAGCTTTAAGTGTAATTACCAATAAGCGTAATAAGAAATTTTAAAATTTTGAAGTGTGAATAGCACAGAAAGAACATAGACACCACACAATAATACGTACTTTTGTAGCCATGGTATTGGAAGGTGTATTCTATTCTGGTGTGTGTACAATCTACGATACATCAGAATATACGAACGGCAAAATTATTTTTCATTTAATTAGAATATATTTTTAATTTATTAAATTACATTTTTAATTGTGCACATTTTTATGATACGATCATGTAGATTGTATTTATAAGTACGAGTGTATTCTATTATAATTTAACTTAGGTAATTCATTTGAGTATTTCGGGTTATAATGTTAAAACGTTATTTTGATTTTATTTATGCGATATTTGGCATTTATGACAGTTCATTTCACCTAAAAGAACTTTACATAGATTTAACACTTAAAAATATCCGTGAGAAGGGAGACAGCACAATCAATTTTGGAACACAGTAGAATCTTGATACTAGGAATCTGAAGAATATTGATAAATATTCGTGTTATCAAGCGATTTGTGAACGTGAGGTGCGTTTTGAGGTTAAAACGGGCATCATTCGTAGTACAGAAGTTCATTTTCATGGTACTGTAGAACAAATTGTACGTACTGCAGTATCTACATTGATCACATTACTATCAAATTCGTCATTTAAGCAGTACACTTCTTTATTTCACCGTTAGATATGCTTGCCATATTGTCAATCGAACAGAACGGTACAGAACACACAATAGACTTTGTACTGAAGTAAATCTTTACTGTCTAATGCCACCTGCAATTCCAGAAGTAGTGACAATTGGAAGTTAAGTTTGTCTGTTTTATTTATTGGAATAAGAATTTATTGGAAATACTAATTCGTCTTACCGATGTTTTGACCGTGGTTAATTCGTCTTACCATGGTTTTGACCGTGGTTAATTCGTCTTACCGAGGTTTTGACCGTGGTTAATTCGTCTTACCAAGGTTTTGACCGTGGTTAATTCGTCTTACCGAGGTTTTGACCGTGGTTAATTCGTCTTACCGAGGTTTTGACCGTGGTTAATTCGTCTTACCGAGGTTTTGACCGTGGTTAATTCGTCTTACCAAGGTTTTGACCGTGGTTAATTCGTCTTACCAAGGTTTTGACCGTGGTTTATTTGTCTTACCGAGGTTTTAAACGTGGTTAATTCGTCTTACCAAGGTTTTGACCGTGGTTAATTCGTCTTACCGAGGTTTTGACCGTGGTTAATTCGTCTTACCAAGGTTTTGACCGTGGTTAATTCGTCTTACCGAGGTTTTGACCGTGGTTAATTCGTCTTACCGAGGTTTTGACCGTGGTTAATTCGTCTTACCGAGGTTTTGACCGTGGTTAATTCGTCTTACCATGGTTTTGACCGTGGTTAATTCGTCTTACCGAGGTTTTGACCGTGGTTAATTCGTCTTACCGAGGTTTTGACCGTGGTTAATTCGTCTTACCAAGGTTTTGACCGTGGTTAATTCGTCTTACCGAGGTTTCGACCGTGGTTTATTCGTCTTACCGAGGTTTTCACCGTGGTTAATTCGTCTTACAAGGGACAAATTCGTGGTATAGAGTATTTGGCTCTTGATACTCATGCTATAAGGGTTTCTCGTTGCCTTTCAAATTGAACAAAATTCCTGCAATTGAGGTAGGCGGTCCTTAATATTCGTGATATAAAGGTTTGGGAGTGTTATAAAGACGTTCAAGAGAATTTAAAAGAATCGTGTTATCGAGCATTTCGTGCTACTGAGGTTCATGCTAGCAATGTTCCACTATTGGCAATCTTCATTTGCAAATTAACATATACGCCTTGAGTTTTATCAAGAAATGTTTACTAATAAATATGTATGTACCATGTATTTAAAAATACCTGTCTATAAATCACTGGCGTGGAGGCTCAGTGGCAAGGTCTCGGACAGTGGAGTGCAAAATAAGATAAAGAAAGATTTTCTAATTCCAAAATGAGCAGATAGTGCTTTGGTCGTTAATTATAGTTCAACGATTTATTATAATATTGGTAATAGTGTTAAAATAAATGACAAAAGTACGAAGTAACCAAACGCAATGTCGTTAATCACCTGAAGCGGGTTGTAGCAACCACCTGATACCCAGAACCCATTAATATTAAATGATATACGCCTTTATTGAGCCATTAATTAAACATTGTTTTCATACAAGTCATATTCTATAATTTTCAATGTAATAATTTATTAATTTATATTAAACTGTGTTTCTAATTTGATTTGAATACTATTCTTTATACAGTACCAATTCCGTTAATACAGATTATAAGTTTGTTCGTGAATTTAAAATATTACTAAACTTAGAGTAAAGTATTACTGACTT
>JAQJVL010002271.1:97500-110839 GCA_035578905.1 Stictocephala bisonia
GGTAATATTAACTTGAAGCTATTATCAATTACTTCAGACGACCTATCACTTACACAATTCAATTTTACCTTTACATTCATTTTAACTATAATGGCGTTATGGTCTGAGTAAGGAAAATTTATAACATTACAGGACAGAACTTGATCTACATCACTATTTACAAACACATTATCTAAGCAGTTACCCAGTCGTGTTGCCATATTTTTAAGAAAATTTAAATTAAATTGTTTAAGTACATTTTTGAATAATTTAACTGTTCTGCTACTTTTACTAATATCGAATTGAATGTTCAAATCCCCACCTATGACAATAGAGATGAACGTTGGTGACTCCTGATACGGATTTTCCCTATATAAGGGTTTTCTCTTGCCAATCGAATATTTGATAGGTAATTGGTTCCATTTATAGAGATGAACGTTGATGACTCCTGATGCTGATTTTCCCTATATCAGGGTTCTCTTACTAATTGTATACTTGATGGGTAACTGGTTCTATTTATAGAGATGTACGTTGGTGACTCCTGATGCTGATTTTCCCTATATCAGGGTTCTCTTACTAATTGTATACTTGATGGGTAACTGGTTCTATTTATAGAGATGTACGTTGGTGACTCCTAATACTGATTTTCCCTACATAAAAAAATGAGATCTAAACGTATGCCCTTTTCAGCTTTATTTAGTATTCACAGCCAAAATATAGATTGGTACATTTCAAAGCTGGACATACATTTTCCAAATGTTTATTGTAATGTGTGCAGATTAGATAATTTGTTAATGTATATTTAAAAAAAATTTTATCGCAGAGGTAAGCTCCATAAGGAATCTGAAAATTTTAGCTCTCATATCTGTTTTTTTTTTTTTTTTTTTTTTTTTTTTTTTAACTTCACTCTCCAGTTCACATTTGCTACAAGCCTGTGCGTGAACTTTATTCAACGACTGAAGTACCGACCGTTGGCTCAGTGGAGATTCGAAATCTAGGACTTGGCCCTCCACAGGTTGAAGCCTTATCCACTGAGCCACTACGGCTGCAAAGTATTAAAAACTGCTAAGAATGAAAAAGGCTTAACACTACTATTTTTATCTAAAAATATTATAAAATATAGAGTGTACCATAAGATGAAAAAAGTTGACCACCACATTAGAAAATGGCAGCCATTTTTGTAAATTTAAATTTTCTAAATAGACATCCTGTATATACTAATTGATGAGTCTTGACCACTTAGACAGTTATGGTGAAACTAATTAATATGTTTTTGTAAGCAACATGGTTGTTCACGTCAGCCAGAATAACTCCTTACGTGTCCCAACTTACCTAATTAATTTTTACTATTTAACATTGTTTTAAATTATTATATAAGCAAACTACTTCTTAAAGAATAGATAAAACAACTAATTTCCGCTTCTATAATTAACGCTTCATGTATTAAACAATGTATTATCACAGCATTACGTGTAGTCCTTAAAGCTATCATATTACTGTAGTATATTGATAATAGGAAACTGATAATATTAATTACTATTTTAAATGTTACTTTGTGTAAACTTGAGGTAATTTTAGATAGTATATATTTCCACTGTATTTTTTCATACATATTACAGGCTGCATGCATTAAATATCAAATCATTGTAAGTTTTATTTATTTATAGAATTTATCAAATTCTCGAGGGTTTTATTATAACATGCTTAGATTGAAAAATCATTTTAGTATTGTTTAGGAAAGATTAACTTCACTTTCCTATGATGATATTTTTTCCTAAACTCAATGGTCTTTGCCACCAGCTTCTCGCAGGATGTACAGGTAAGAATCTATAGCTACTAAAATATTTACACCATTCATCAAGTCATTTTTAAAAACATTAATCTGAATTAATATTGGACCACTCTAAAATCAAAAGTTGATCATAAACGTTATTTTCATTTAACTCGAAGATAGGATCATAAGAGTTGTTACCATATTAATAGTATTTAAGTTTATATTGACCCTGTGAGTATCCAGCTACCACAAACTTTATACTATACTAAGCATACAAAATCATTATCCTATAAACTATAATTTGTTGAGAAGCATAATCCCCAGGATAATTAAAAAAGATCTTTGCAAGTTGAACAATTTTGTAGTGTTTCCTTTTTCTCCAGATAAATATAGTTTTAACAGAGGCTACTATTTGTATTGCTTTATAGTCATAGATCTAACTTTGAATTTCAAAAACTAAATCAGTTGGCCAAGTGGTCTAAGGCGTCAGGACTTTTAGCCTGTGTTAGAGATAATGCTGGTTCGAATACGGCCAAGACAGGAATTATTTATCATTAATGTTCACCTGGTAAAGAACTGTTTGGCACTATTACTCAGCCGTAAAAGTATCCCGTACGTATAAATTGTACATGTAAAACGGGCAGTTAAAAAAGGAGATCGGCCTCTCTTTAATACAAGTTTTTACACATTATACGCATTAGGGAAAAATTAGTAAATTATTGCTATGTATGAATACCAGTAAATTATTTTTTTTATATTTATTTAAAACAATAACATCAAGTTATGGGTGGGACAGTAAAGACTGTATGCTACTACGTTTTGCTCTAATTAAGATATTTTGTTTCTTATTTGGAGAACTCAATATTTACGATAATGTTTTAGATACGGGCATAATCAATACGTGATATAAAATAATTGAATGTTCACCATTATATGTACATCAGGTTTATTGTTTAGGATCTGTTCATACTGTGCTACAATTTTACCCACTATTTTAAATATATAACTTTGAATAAACAAGTTTGAGTCGATAAAATAATACCTGAGACTGTACAGTGTGATTCCTTTTTTTTATTAAAATGTCCGAACACAATTTATCTATCAGTTCATCACAATTAATATACAATATAGTAAAATTTCTTATTTCGAATTGTAGCTTTTTGTCATTTTTTGAGGTTGTAGTGCTCAAATTTCTACAAATAGAACGCCTTTATAACATTATTTTGCATACTGAATACCAAGAACATAAAATAACAATTAATTAACAATTAACATAAAAATAATTTTAAACTCAGTTATCTAACCACTGAACAATAATTTACTTTTAACAAAATAATGTTACCAAACATGAAGTTTGTAAGTAATTAAGGACAACGTATGCATTTGTCGTAATAATTTATCGCATAAAACAATAAATTAAATAAAGTAAAAAAAAAAAAAAATTGAAACCAAATTACTTAATAAATAACTTTTTTTTAGATCACCCACTTTAAGGTAGGGTATATGTAAATATGTTATTGATAGAAAAGGTCGTTTAGAGATTTTTATTATAAAGAAATTATAAAAAAAATACATACTAAAATTTTTCAAAGTTAAATTATTTACATTTATATAAAATATTGTTATTTCATGAACATAACAATGTAAGTGAATAAATTCAGAACATCTTAAACACCCCACCACACATTGCCTTGAAACCCCTTAAACATGCCGCCACACATTCCCATCAAACCCCTTAAATATCAAGGACATTCAACTGTATGGATCTACACAAAAAGTGAAAAAATAAAACATAGAATAAAATTATAAAAAAACCTTCCTGCTACATTAACCAACGAGTCAACCTTATTTCACTTTATTTCTATTTAGTTTTATGGTAACATTTCAGTAATATTTACTTCTTAAAATCAACTGACTATGGACATATTATGTTATGGTAATTTTGTTTAGCAATGGATATTATAAATCTATCGTTTAAATACATTTTATGAATCAATAAAAAAAGTTTATCCTATTTCTTGAAAGTACAGCAACATTTGAAATATTAGTGGTGAAAATTTTAATAAATAGAAAACACTTCAAAGAATTGAAAATAAAATTATGAAATTCGGTTGTTGCAAGCACTGTGATTTTAATGAGAACGTGAATTCTCTGTTCCAATAATAGTTTATAGTTGATTTACTGTAGTTATGTGTTGAAATATTTTAATAAATACAATAATCATTAAAAAAGAGTATGCGTGTTGTGTTGTTAAGACCATTTTAATTGGTATGACATAACAGATTTTTCAGAGACCGGAATATGATTGGAATATTTGAGGAACGTATTTTCTCAACTATGTGGCCGATGATGTCATACACTGAGCTAAATACATTTAGGATAGACTGAATGTAAAAATATGTAACAATTATTCACCCAGAACGTCAACGTAGAACTTTAGTTAGTGCCAAGTTGAAATACGTAATGAGCATATTATACCACTTATATTTATGACGGTCTACTAAGACAGTTGAAAAACACAACATAGTAAGCACTAATTAATTTTTCCAATATTGAACTTGTTTGACTTGTACTGAAACAAATCAGAAGACAGGTAACTTATGTAAGATATTGGCTCGGACGTTTGATCAAAATTGCCTTGATCAGAGTTTGAAGTCACGCACCTGATTTTTTAACAAGATTATTTTTTCGGTGAACTCGTGTTTAAATGGTTCAAGAGAAGTCATTGGCTTTATTAATGAACTATATGTTGAATAATGGAGTAACAACTATAATTAGTATTTGGGAAATGAATTATAACAATAACTGAGCTCCCAAAGTAATAATCAGTCGGTAGGGTTATTTTATTGGGCATGAATTATTATGAAAATAATTAATTTTTGACGGTATTTAAAGTCAAAATTTGTTTTTATATTGTAGGTTATCTGTAAGGAGATAGTGAAATTGAACCACAAAGAGTTATCAATACTACTTTTATTGTAAATAAATAACTTAATTTTGAAAACAAATGTTTATCAGCAAAATACCCCAATTCTACTGAAAGTTGTCTTTCTGAAGACAATTTTTAATGCTAAATAGTACTTAAACTTATAATATACTATTTCACTACACTACTATGAGTTCAGCTGTTTTCGTTATGTGTTTACAACCTGCGAAACATCATATTTTCAACAGCTGTCTATTGTTTACTACCGAAAGTAACATTGTTTACAACCGAAAATGTTACACAGTCAACAACACCTGTTTTTATTCCGTAGTGTAGTGCAAAGTATCGTTCAAAACTCGAGTGAAAGTGTTTTGTATGTTCTCGACCATTTGAAGTGCTCGACAAGTCTCGCACTTCAAACATATGGTCTCGAACATGCAAAACCCCACTTTTCACTCTTGTTATGAAATATACTAATTTAAGACGATTTATTTATATAAAATAATTACATGTAATATCACTGTTAACATAATAAAATTTTAGTAAGTTTAATATATTTCCACATTATCTTAAAGAACCAATAATAATTTATAATAAGGAAAACAAAGTAGTTAACGATTTTCTGACTAAAATAAGTGTAAGGTTAGGATGAAGAATAAGATAATTCTTTATTACCAAAATGTTGAATGGACCAACATAGTAAAATTAATACAATACAAATGAGCGTCACACAACAGATATATATTACAATATATATGAATAAATTTAAAGGTTATATGAATAATAAGATAATTCTTTATTACCAAAATGTTGAATGGACCAACATGGTACAATTAATACAATACAAATGAGTGTCATACAACATATATATTACAATATATATGAATAAATGCAAGGGTAAGATGAATAATAAGATAATTCTTTATTACCAAAATGTTGAATGGACCAACATGGTACAATTAATACAATACAAATAAGCGTCATACAACATATATATTACAATATATATGAATAAATGCAAGGGTAAGATGAATAATAAGATAATTCTTTATTAACAAAATGTTGAATGGACCAACATAGTAAAAATTAATACAATACAAATGAGTGTCACACAACAGATATATATTACAATATATATGAATAAATTCAAGGTTAATATGAATAATAAGATAATTATTTATTACCAAAATGTTGAATGGACCAACATGGTACAATTAATACAATACAAATGAGCGTCACACAACAGATATCTGTTACAATATATATGAATAAGTGCAAGGGTAAGATGGGTAATAAGGTAATTCTTTATTACCAAAATGTTGAATGGACCAACATGGTACAATTAATTCAATGCAAATGAACTTCACACAACAGATATCTATTACAATATTGATGTAAAATGCACAAATATAGTGGTAATCAATTTCGGTAAATGTGGTGCATTTTAAAATCATGTTGTAGGCCTAAATATATATATATGTTGTTTGACGTTCAATTAAAATTATTGTATTAACTTGGCGGCGTAATATGATAATTAAAAATTATTTACAATTTAAAAAATATTGTTTATACCATTTTACTTGTTTCAGCTTGTATTAGTGTTATGGCAGCGTCGTCGATCTTTGGTTGGCTTACCCCGACACTTCCAAAGCTTTTAGATCCCAACAGTGTGATTCAGATGACACCAGAAGATGCTTCTTGGTTGGTGGCCATGCCAGAGTTTGGGAATTTAATCAGTCCGATACCAGCAGCAATTTTGGCAGATCGTTTTGGAAGGAAGATAGTGATCTTATCCTCGGGTCCACTGATACTTATTGGTTGGATCATTGTGGTTTGTTTTAAGACTCTGTTGGCACTGTATATTGCAAGAATTATTCAAGGTATGGCGAATGGAGTTGTGTATGCGGTCATTCCAATGTATTTAGGAGAAATTGCAGCACCAAAATATCGAGGAATGGTGATAAGCACATTTTACATTGCTTGGTGGTTCGGGTTTCTCTTTGAATACTTGCTTGGACCAATGTTAACAGTTCGCAACTTTACCTACATAACGGCAATGATAAATGTTTTATTTATAATGACATTTATTTGGCAGCCTGAAAGTCCATACTACTACCTTATGAAGAATGATTTGACCAAAGCAGAACAATCACTGTGTTTGTTTTTAGACATACCACAAAGTGAAATTCACGTGGTATCGACTAGAATAAAATTGTCTTTAGAACAGGACATGACAAATAAAATAATGTGGAAAGAGTTAATAGTGAATCCAACATACAGAAAATGTATGAAACTAGCAATCTATATCGCATTTGTCCGGACACTTTGTGGACTGTGGTCTCTATCATGTTACTCAACTGAAACTTTAGTTTATGAAGATGATTACTTCTTTCTATCCCCAGATGATGTCACAATAGCAATGGGTGTAATCATGATGCTTAGTGCTTTTGCAAGCTTCTTCACTCTAGATATATTTGGCCGTGTATCTATTTTCTTTTTCTCTTGTCTTACATCAGGGCTTACTATGTTTTGTGTTGGAACATTTTATTTGTTAAAATCTCATACCCATTTAGACATATCTTCTTTCAGCTGGGTGCCTGCAGTTGGGTTTATGATTTTTTCTGCTACATCTGGGATAGGTATTTTTCCTGTTACTACGGCTTACCAAGCAGAGCTGTTTGATACAAAATCAAGATCAGCAGCCTCGGGTATTTTAACTGTTTATTGCACAATTTTGAGTGTAGTCCCACTTAAACTATATATGACAATCACACGAAACTTTGGTTTATTTCTTAATTTTTATATATTTACCTTTGTTTGTTTCTTTGGAGCAATTCTTTCTCGCACCTCAATGCCTGAAACAAATGGAACATTAAACTAGTTGAAATGCAAAAATATCAGTTAAACTATATTATTAATAAGAACGAGTCTTCCTGTTTTCATTATGTAATATATTTTCATGTTTCAATTGGAAATTTAATATAAACTTACAAGTATATATACATTGTAAATAATAAAGAAAATCTTCCGTTCTGTAACTTATCTTAGCTAAAAGAATTTGCGAAATGCTTATCATTTGAGTAATTCTTTTAATGATTTAATCTATTTAGACAATATATTTTATTCAATACTTTTTTTATATGTAAGTTAGTTAATATACTGAAAATGATTAATGGCATTTGACTTTATATGACTGTTACTTTGTTGGAGATTTCCTACAAGGCCTATAGCGATTAATTTTTCTAAAAAATAAAAAACAAATTGTAATTATTATTTCTAAATACTATGTTGATGTTGTTTTACTATGAACTATAATAACAAAGTACGTGTATAATGTTCCTAACGTTTTATATTTGGGTAGCTTGTATTTTGTATTATATAGGAATATATAATTAGGGATTATATATGTATATATAATTAGTTGAAACAGTTTCTATAGTCCCGTACTACGAGACATTAGAGCTGACGTATAAGTACTTTGAGCTGTAAGTATGAGCTAAAAATACAATGATTTTACTTCACATATAAAATATTTAATACGATTATTTTATGGTTAAATCTCAAATGTCATAGGATTATGGTTCATTTAGTCAACTATCGTTTATATCCTCGTAAGTGGAGGAATCAGTCATAGAATTATACGGAATGAGATGATTGTCGTGCATGCAACTCGCTGAAACATTATGTTAGAAAGTAACACTGACATCCTCCCAAATCCTGTTTATAGAACATACTGGACGTGCAAGGTTTATTAATTATCCATTATCTATGGTTATTATTTTTACCTCGCTTATTTCAACAACTCTAGGTAATTATGACATCTATCTCAAGAACGCTTTGTGGAATTAACAGTCATATTTGTAAATGCCATGACGTTTGCTTCAATTGTGCATATTTTAGATCTCACATACCTGCGGTATGTATTTTCTATGGTAAAAATATAGTATAGCAATGTAGCAGAGTAACCTGGTCATGTTTCCTGAGTTCCGTCATCTATTGATGTCGCACCACGAGATCACCCAAGAGAAATGGCCTATAATATTGTTAAAGGCACTTCAACGCAGGAACAAGTCTGCTTCACACCATAGGTCTCGATCTGTTTACTATTTCTTATGGTACAAGCAAACTTCGAAGTAAAAAGATTGATATCAACTTTAAGTAAGCATTGTAGAATAAAAAAAATTGTCGTTACAAATTAATAATATATTTTCAGATAACAAGTTTTACATTTAAATTAGCTAATAATACCGTATAATATACAGAAGTAGCAATAACCACTTTTAAATGTGGTCATGTTGTTTTAATGTAAAATAATTCTTTGAATATGATTAGGAAATCATATTTTACAAATATATGAGAATTAATGAAAACAAATGTTCCACCGTATTGCAGATAACATCATCATTTTCGGTTTTTGATTGCTCTAAAACACCGAGATTGCAAAAACAATCATTAGCTAAAAGGTGAATAATGTATTTTTTATTATAACTAACAAACACACAATAATACATTGTGTGTAAACAACTAATATTTTAACCTATATGTAAACAAAAATTCAAAATTCAGTGATACTTTCGGAATACACGTGTAACTTGTATTCCACTACTGAGCTCGTCTTGTGTGATATCAATAGTTCTTTGGTAAGTTGGCTAGGATTTTAAGAATAAAAGGCTGTAAGAATATTTTTATAAAAAAATTAACATTTTGTATTTCACCTGAAAAAAAAATCCTAATTGATAAAAAACATGTAATTATAGTAGTACTATGATATTAAATCAGTTTTTTAAATATATTTTGTTAGTTATTTTTGTATATCAATGAATCACTATTTTAAATGTATAAATTCACAATATAAGGCTACTGTTATATTAAATAAAGTAATAACTTCAATAAAGTACAATTTATTCATTTTCTATTATAAAACACGACCAATTTAAGCTCTTAGCCCATTTTCAGAGTGTAAAAATAATCAAATATATCATCTACAATATATGAAAAACTATACAAAATAAAATAAAAAATAAAACAAACGTAAATAACATATGATTAATTTAGTGTGTGGCTAAGTTCAATTTTATTTTTTACTGTTATGTTTTTAATTTCTCTAAAAAATTTACACATATACATAAACAATTAGAATGAACCACAGAACATACTAAACACACAAATCAACATAAAAAATCATATATGTGAAAAATAAGAGAAATAAAAAACATAACAGTAAAAATTTAATTCAACTTACCCATAAACTAAATTAGTTATATGTTATTACATCTGTTTTATTTTTATAATTGTTCATTTATTGCAGGTTATATATTTGATTATTTGTACACTCTGAAGATGGCCTAAGAGCCGAAAGCGGTCGTGTTTTATAATAGAAAATGAATAAAGGGTACTTTGTTGAAATTATTACTTTATTTATTAGAATAACTGTTTGTGTAAACTAACACAACATGCTTTATTTACTTGATCTTAAATATTATTAAGTTTAAATAATTTTTAAATTTTTATTAATGTATTAAATAGTAAATAATATTCTTGGAAGTCTTAAATTTTAAATTGACTCCATATGTCACTTAGTAAAAACCGATAAATGCATTCAAATAATGCCTGCATCTTTTGCTTTACTATATGAATGGCTTAAGAGTATAGCAGTATGCATGTGAAATTAAGGCGCGTTCAGTTCCCGATTTTTTTATTGTGCTTAAATATTTTTCGCCCGTTATTTATATATCCGTATTATTTATATATCGTTGAGCTACAAGTAGACACAACGTTTCCCACACAGTGTTATTTTTAGAAATTTCAAGTGATTAATATGACCCACTCATACATTGAAGTGGTGACGTCGAAGTGACTCTTGTAGGGGAATTAACTAATTATTTCATGTATGTGGCAATAATATTGTCTTTAGCTCTTTTGTTTCTTTAGACAACCATGCAGTTAATTTAAATATCACCTACTAACATCGCTTTACTATACAGGGTATGTTTTTAAATGGGTTGCCATTATGATCTTGGGAACCATACGTCTGAGAAAAAACTATAAAAGGGGAACCTTTCCTTAAATTTAGAAACAATTAAAATTAACTTAGTTGTTTTTAACCACTCTATTGTATTATACCACTCTATTTTTTATAAACAAACTAAAATACATATCTCAAATTTAGAAAAATGGCCACCATTTTCCGATTTGTTGGTCAACCTTCTTTTGTTTTATGGTACACCCTATATTTTATAATTCTTTCATATAGAAATATTAAGTTTAAGACTTTCCTTTCTTATTCTTGGCAGTTTTTTGATATTTTGCTTAATAACGTAGATATGAGATCTAAAAATTTTCATATTCCTTAAGGAGCTTACCACTGAGATAAAAAATGTAATATCAATTCAAAAAACTATCTAATCTGGAAACACAACAACATACATTAATTTGAAAATGCATGCGTAGCTATTCTTTTTTAGGATTTAACAGCCTAGTATATTAAATTATGACGTACTGAAATTGAAACTAATATTTTCCTATTTTGTCATAGAAAAATTGATGTGGGCAACACTGTTATTACTATCAGCTGTTCAACCCTGATCCGGGCAATGGAAAACATGCCAACCGGGCGGCCTTTTAGGGGAGTGCTGTAAGCCTTTATTGTAAATTTGATAAAACATATTAAAGGAAGGCATAAATTATAAAAATGCTTACAGTTTTTCTTTTCATGAATCATGCAGTTATTATAGTTGGGGTAACAACATTGTAAACAATCTTGTGTAGAGTGAACAATTTCAATTGATGCACATCGTGTTTTTGTAACTTGCAGCCCTTATAGCTGGAATAAAACATATTAAGGAAACATTTCAAGATGGCCAAAATATACTTATTTAGTTGATAAATACTCACCGGTAGTAATATTTTCAACGAAAGTATAAATAATTTTTATAAAATAGTGCTTTTGAAGAAAAAAAAGTTAAAATATTTACAGTACAAAAGTGTTATGTATGTTATACACTCAAGTAAAAGCAAAGTAATTGTAAAAAAGTATTAGTTTTGTTGGAAATTGTATTTAACATACAACACATAAGTGGTTTTTACTTAGATATAAGTATAAATATCTTTTTTATGAGAAGAAAACCATTTTTATAATCGCAGAGAAGAATTTTGTAACATTTCGGAAATTATATTAGATTCATATCTAAGTTTTTTGTTTTATTACTTTGACCTATGTATATCCTAAAAGGTACATTTCATTATGAACACAAATGATGTTTCAAAAAGCAAAAATAATGAAAATAAAATTTTTATATTAATGAATAAGCGGAACATTTATTTTGACCAATTATTTTGAAAAAAAAACTACTAAGGCCAAAAGCATGTATAAAATATGTTTGCGATTGTTTCCTATACATAATATTTTATAACATAAAATTATAAATCAAAATATATATAATTTGGTAGGGTTTATTTAGAAATAAATAAACCCCACCAAATTTTACAATTTTTTTCACAAATTTTACCAAAAATTACAGTTTTGTAATTGAAAAAAAACCATTTATCCAGGCTGATTTTTCATACCCAGAAATACCAACCCAAGACGCGAAATACCCCTACTGTACGAACGAATTTGTCGTGTTTTCGTCTTTGATGGGCATTTTTTCATTCAAATATATCAATGAATAAGTTTTATAGACTGAATTGTTCTAAACCAAATTTTGTGTTTGAGGCCCAGTGATAAAAACCCATTTTTAAAGGGTACACGGGACATTTTGTTATAACATTTCCTTCCGGGTTACAAAGTCGCCAGTTAGATCATTACAAATAAAATAAATTCCCCATCATTCTGGTGTAGATCTATCAGTTCTCAATCATATGTCTAGGCTGCAGTACTTGTTAAAAATGAAAAGATTAGCGTGTGAACGCTGCTTGTGGCGGAACATTTGAACTGTGCACTTTTGTTATGTGCTCATTTTTCATTTATTTATTATTGCAGATATCAACATAAAACACTCTGACATGCAAAGATAATTAAATTGTAAATCGAATAGTACTAATTCTTTTGTGCTATGTTGGTAAATACAAGTATGAAAGCACTTTGAATCTTAAGATACAAAATGTGTGTTAGGCCCGATTAAACGTAAAAATCCTAACAGACAAAATTTTTGTTTGGCCCGGATCTAGGCTTAACTGGACTTACAAAATAGATCGACAGCTGTATTAGAAGTTTAATTAAACAGCCCTTCGTCATATATATATATATATATATATATATATATATATATATATATATATATATATATATATATATATATATATAAAACAACACTATTTGTCATAACACATCATTTAATGTCATAGGTAATTTAATTTAAACATTGTGTGGAACGTTTGTCGCCCACATTGTTATTTAACGTATTACCAGCACTTATCATTACAATGTATTATCATAATCAAAAATAGTTTATTTTAGGTATAATATGGACTACTTCTGAGGTAGAACATTTTGACTAGCATCATTTTGATAGATACATAAATAATTTCAATTCAATATCATCACAAATTATACATTGTAACACAGGTCGGAGATCAAAGGCTCCTCTCAATCTATACGACAGTGGTTTCATGACCTTTAGCATGAATTACCAAATCATGTCGCATTATAATGTAATTAA
>JAQJVL010002272.1:0-31479 GCA_035578905.1 Stictocephala bisonia
CTGCTGCAGGACGATGAGCCTGTGAGCGTCATACGAGATACAGCATGTACGTATAACAAGATACTCTGGGTGTGGTGTAAGTAGGTTAGCTGCTGCAGGACGATGAGCCTGTGAGCGTCATACGAGATAAAGCGTGCACGTATAACAAGAAACACTTGGTGTGGTATAATTAGGTTACCTGCTGCAGGATGATAAGCCTGCGAGCGTCATACGAGATACAGCATGTACGTATAACAAGATACTCTGGGTGTGGTGTAAGTAGGTTAGCTGCTGCAGAACGATGAGCCTGTGAGCGTCATACGAGATAAAGCGTGCACGTATAACAAGAAACACTTGGTGTGGTATAATTAGGTTACCTGCTGCAGGATGACAAGCCTGCGAGCGTCATACGAGATACAGCATGTACGTATAACAAGATACTCTGGGTGTGTTGTAAGTAGGTTAGCTGCTGCAGGACGATAAGCCTGCGAGCGTCATACGAGATACAGTATGTACGTATAACAAGATACTCTGGGTGTGTTGTAAGTAGGTTAGCTGCTGCAGGATGATAAGCCTGCGAGCGTCATACGAAATACAGCATGTACGTATAACAAGATACTCTGGGTGTGTTGTAAGTAGGTTACCTGCTGCCAGACGATAAGCCTGTGAGCGTCATACGAGATAAAGCGTGTACGTATAACAAGATACTCTGGGTGTGGTGTAATTAGGGTAGCTGCTGCAGGATGATAAGCCTGCGAGCGTCATACGAGATACAGCATGTACGTATAACAAGATACTCTGGGTGTGTTGTAAGTAGGTTAACTGCTGCAGGACGATAAGCCTATGAGCGTCATACGAAATAAATCGTGCACGTATAACAAGATACTCTGGGTGTGGTGTAATTAGGATAGCTGCTGCAGGATGATAAGCCTGTGAGCGTCATACGAGATAAAGCGTGCACGTATAACAAGATACTCTGGGTGTGTTGTAAGTAGGTTAGCTGCTGCCGGACGATAAGCCTGTGAGAGTCATACGAGAAAAAGCGTGTACGTATAACAAGAAACTCTTGTTGTGGTGTAAATAGGTTAGCTGTTGCAGGACTATAAGCCTGTGAGCGTCATACGAGATAAAGCGTGCACGTATAACAAGATACTCTGGTTGTGTTGTAAGTAGGTTAGCTGCTGTCGGACGATAAGCCTGTGAGTGTCATACGAGATAAAGTGTTTACGTATAAAAAGAAACTCTTGGTATGGTGTAAAGTAGGTTAGCTGCTGCAGGATGATAAGCCTGTGAGCGTCATACGAGATAAAGCGTGTACGTATACCAAGATACTCTAGGTGTGGTGTAAGTAGGTTAGCTGCTGCAGGACGATAAGCCTGTGAGCGTCATACGAGATAAAGCGTGTACGTATAACAAGATACTCTGGGTGTGGTGGAAGTAGGTTACCTGCTGCAGGATGATAAGCCTGTGAGCGTCATTCAAGATAAACTTGTACGTATAACAAGATACTCTGGGTGTGGTATAAGTAGGTTAGCTGCTGCAGGAAGATAAGCTTGTGAGCGTCATTCGAGATAAACTTGTACGTATAACAAGATACTCTGGGTGTGGTATAAGTAGGTTACCTGGTGCAGGAAGATAAGCGTCATTGTTTACTGCTCAGCCTCTGCACTTAAATACTACTTATCAAATTTTCAGCGAGGAAGGGGAATTATATGACAAGACCAGTGTAACGTCACATTTAGTGAACTTAATTGATAAATAATGTACTATATTAAGCTACTTACGTCAGATCAGTTTGGGTCCAGGCTGGGAGAGGTGCTCTTTCACACTAATGAGGTGATATCGTGTTTGCTTTGACGAATTGCGTTATTTTCCTCATTGTAGTCGTGTTGTTTATGTAGAGACACGTAAATATTCTCAATAATAAGGTGACCTGTCTGACAACCTCTTCCTCTATATGAGGGGAGGTTTGTTGGAAAAATTATCTGAGCTTAAAATTACTGTTTGTGAACCGGTAAATCCAATCTGTAATCCATATCTATGTCAAGACAGACCTCTCATCCAAATTAGAAGTTAAATAGTTCGTCGAGGATCGATTAAATCAGTCTCTCTTAGACAGTGGAGCTTTAAATACGATGCTTTATGGATTAGCAATCAACTGATAAGACACATTAATGGCATGCATCACGTATATAAAATTAAACCTTACTCAGATTGTTGGTTGTTGTAACACCTTGACATCCTCCCTCAAGATTATACAATCCTCCGTCCCCTAGATGTCCCCACCCACAGCTTACAATCCTCCCGTCCCCTAGGTGTTCTCAACCATAGGTCACAATTTTACGACCTCTCCGCACCTCCCTCTCAAAGCTGAACGTCATCTCACCTTCTAAAACAAGTACAAGTATAACCCTTCGAACCTACTTTTCACTCAAGACGACGATTGGAACGAGATTAATGTTAGCACACAGTCAACGGAAGGCAACAAGGTAACTTGATTGTATCTTAACTTTCTTATTATCAAGTCTTGCCAACATATTCAAGCAAATTTAGGAATGTTTATCTGTATAGTGTTGGCCTAGGAGATCGAGCTTTGCCCGATTTGAGATATAATTTATCTGATACCTTATGAATATATGGTATATATTATGAATTTATCTAGCGTTGTTTTTATCGTTATAATAAAAGTTGTAAAAAATATCACTACAATTTAAATACCTTCTTTTTTTTTCAAACAACCCCTAAAAAAAAACCTCTTTTCTCCCTAAAAAACCCTCCTTCAAAATATTTCCTTTAACCCTTTAAAATCCCCAATAAAAAAAAACTCCATCCCCCCTTTATTATTAACTCCCCCACTTTATTTAAATTTTCCTTACCCCAAATCATCCCTTTAACCCCTCTTCCATTTAAAAAAATTTCCCCCCCCCCCCAAAACATTTTCCCATAAAAAAATCTCCCTATTCAACCCCCCCCCAAAAAACTGGGGCTGGCCCCTTTAAATCATAAACCCCCAACTTTAACTCATTTTCCAGTCCCCTTAAACCTAAAGACGGTTTCGTTGCAACCCCGGGCAAATTAATTTCGGCTTACATAGGGCCCCTTAAACCCCCTGCCCTTTTTGTAGATGAAAACGGGTAAGGTCGCGTTGAACTGTTGCTTCAATTGCAACGGAGTTTTTTAAAAGGTCTACAAGGGTACTTGGCCCCAACCGCTTGTAAGTACAACCCTACAGGATATAAAAGAAATTGAGTCTTAAAGTTAAAACCACAGTCATGGCTGAGCTTGTGGTTAAGTTCTCAGTGAGAACAGACAGACACACACAAAACTTACTTCGCCAGCTTAGGACCATAAGCAAGGACTTCAAGGGTGTGGGACATTGAGGAGGAAATGAAGCCACCAAAACTCCCGGGTAAGTAAAAACAACAGTATTAAATTCTCAGTAGCATTTATTAGATTTAACCTACTTATGAATAACAATACTGGGGCTATTCCCCTTTATCCCGTATATCTTAACCTAAATGACCATCAGCCATCTCTTCGAGCTCTCCCTCAGTCAAGTTGTCGTTAAACCGTTTTGGTAAAAAAACAACTCTCTCCTCCTCTTCCACCTTCAAAGTAAGCAACACGGACGGGCCCGAATTTCGTTTTGACTCGCCTGGCTGACACGACGGCATAGTCATGGTTTAAGCTTCAATTCCTTTACATCAACTCTTGGAGCATAAGAAGGCTCCGCCAAGGTGAGACAGCTTGTTAGAAAGACTCATGTTTCTGTAACAACAAGAAACAGTATACAGTCAGACCAGCTACCATAATTTTTTTCCATACAAGTACATAAGCCAACAGAGACAGTTAGCCTAACAACAATACATGTAGTCACATAGTTTTAAGTATCAGGTGTAAATTGCAGTCAGCGTAACTTTAACATGCCAGGTTGTTAAAAAAACAATGCATGCGTTAACTAAGCTAGTGTACAAATTACTAGAAAACATATCACGTCTATGCTCGAGTTCAGGACACCACCTTACAAGTCGACTTAAAAAAAAAAGAAAAAAAAATTACTAAAGTAGACGTAAGTGACTATTAACTAAGCTACAAATGTATTACATTAAAGACGCTGACAAGCTTAATTGCTAGGTAACTAACATCTCATTCATGTGTCTGACATTTCCGCTCCACGCTAACAAAGCAGTTGTTTTTTTATCCACAACCAACATTTGCAACATACCAAGCATCAGAGTGTATAGAGAAAGCAATAAACTATAGCCAAGCATTAGCGTACATATCATGAATATAGTGTAGTAACCAATGCAGTCTGTACATACAATAAACTTAAGCCTACCTACAAAGCTGTACATACAATAAACTTAAGTCTACCTACAAAGCAACCAAATGTTAAAAATAAGTTAAAAAAACCTCGACACTGAGCTCAACTAAAGTATTTACTAAAATACAAGTAAAAGGTCAGCAAGGTGTCACACTATGGGATTAAATGTAATCTTGATGATCACGTCAGCCAATAATCACACCCCTCAAATTAAACTAATGGATAACAGTACACGTATGTACACCACAGACATTCCAACAAAGTCATACACATTGTGACAACCGCCTTCCAGCCCAAATTTCCTTCACTAATACCGTTGTCCAATATGTTACAGCTGGATACATGGCCCAGGCACTCGCCCCAGTCAGAATATACTTAGAGGAGGTGCCATCCTTCCTGGAGGCGTCAACGAGTGGCGGCGCAACCCGACCTTCGGCTTTAATAAAGCCAATGGAAAAATAAAAAAAAAACCTCAAAAAACAGTTTTAATCTTTACTTTTACCCCAATATTCTACATCAACCAACCATCTTACCGTTCAACTAATACATAGAGTTTGGACATTGATTTAAGAAATTACAGCAATAAGCTCCCCTGTTAAACAAGGTTTACATGTAACGAAAATTGGTCAATCAAAAGTGAAACCAATATCTTAAACTATAATAGTTAAATAATAAGTCAATTTACAATTCGTTTACTCAACTTAAATTCTTTACAAACGAGCAAGGATTTATGAGGTGGCCAACAATTGACCACCTAGCTACAATTAAAAACTGTACATTTTGTTTTTAGTTAAACAACCTGAGGGACCTATATCCCTCAAAGACTTAAACATATAAAACCACCTATCAAGGGCACGGGTGGTTAAATTAAGAATGTAACTCTGTTAAGTCGATAACACGGAGCAAATCACCTAAAGTGTTTATAGCCTCATAAATTAGCCGACCGGTGATTCGAGGCGGAGGACGGGGGGCCCCCCGGACAGTCATCCATTTTGCGACCGTCCCACCCGACCACTCCCTCCACAACTCCTGTCAGCACCGCCCATTCGGTACCGGCGGGGCCAGACGCCATTCAACAAACTCACAAAAAACCCAAATCCTACACATTACCAAAAAACATCACGCTATAGACAATCTTCATCACAACGGACCATCAAGACACAGTTATATCAACAATATTCAATTCACTATTACGACCAGGCTAAGCCGCTACTAAACCTAAAGCATAGAATATATCAATAAAGCCAAGCACTTATTTTTTTTTTAAATAGCAAACTTAATCTACAATCCTATTACACTTATCCTAACTTACTATAAGGAGATTCGGTGTTTCAAGCAGTAAAACAATTTATAACGTTTAACAATTGAAAGTTTGACAATTAAAGTAAACACAGGCCCTTTTCTGCTGAAAGAAAACCGATCAAGCAACACCACATATAGGCGGTATCCTACTTGCCAAACTAACAAATCTATTAAAATAACGCAACCCCTTTCCACGATCCCGTCACCACAAGACCATAAAAAACAAACAATAAAGACTGCTCAAAGGCCGAAAACAATAGCCAATATTTTTTAAAGCTAGTTATAAGAATGCAAACATGTGGTTTTTTCATTAACATTGCAAAAACTAACAAGACTATTTTAAGCAACACCACACCCTTTACTCAAATCTACTTTAAATTTAAAGCTACCAGGCCCCTTTCTGTGAAAGAAAACGAAAAAAGCATACCCCCACTTTGGGGGCTTTTATCCTACTTGGCCAAAACTAACAAATTATTTAATAAACGCACCCCCCTTCTCCACAGACCCCCGTCACCAAAGCCCATAAAAAAAAAACAAAAAAGACATGTCTAAGGCCAAGAAAAACAAATCACCCAATATATTTTAAAGTATTTTTTAAAAGAATAGCAAAATAGTGGTTAGACACAACATTGGGGAAAAATTAAAAAAAGATATTTTAAGCAAAACACCCCCTTCTCACTACCAAATCTACGTTAATTCAAGCTATTTAAGCATAGAAACAAGCAAACATACCTGCTTAATATAAACAAGCCTATTTTAAGCAACACACACCACCCTTCTCCACTACATAATCCATGTTAATTCAAGCCAATACTAAGTAAAGCATATACACCAGCAAACATACCGCTTAAACAAGCCTATTTTAAGCAAACACACATTCTTCTCACTACTGAACTTCGTTATTCAAGCCATTAGCATAGACACATACTGCCTAAACAAGTCTAGCAACACACACACTCTACAGATCTATGTTAATTCAAGCTACTACTAAAACTTAAAACATAGAAAACATAAGCTAGTTTACAATTTATAGCTCAAACATTACACTGCTTTACAAAGTCGAGTGCCTGCCTCACTACATAACAGCCAACTGAGGACAACAACATCCACTCTAAACCACTGCAGCAACAAGCAAATAGGATCTAAAACAACAGTAGACTACCACACAGCAGAACAAGAATAAACTAAATCACAGCCTCCGGTAGGGGTTCAAAAACAACAACAGGCCACCTCAACAGCAAAACAACAATAAATCACAGCCTCCAGTAGCATGCTGGACCCTAATACAACCTGTATAGGGAAAAATTAGCAACAACAACCCTAAAGCTACCACTTACTTTCTGGCGAGAGCAAGTGACTTCCAGCAGTGAACTGTGGAGGAGACCTGTGCTCAGTACATGGGCTACTCCCGGTATATATCGATTCGCAAGGATGTTCCGTGAAAGGTGTACTCTTACAGAGTGAGCGACAATTTTACAAGTCCCAAGGTGGCCGACGCCCCCCTCCAGAATCATATAAAATGCGGGTTAGGCACCCGACAGAATCACAGTCTCCCAGCAACATGGCTTCTGCTCCTCAGTTACTTGCTTGTGTACCACTTGCAGGAAGCTTTTTTCCTGACGGAATATGCCCGGGCTAGACACGGGCTATTGTGCGCCGCCAATCCAAATGTTGTCGGTCAGCTGCCCAGCTTTGACGACCGGCTGTCCATCAGCCAGACACCAGCCTACCAGCCACCAGTTCACCAGCCACCAGCTTACCATCCACCAGCTCACCAGCCATCAGCTTACCATCCACACAGCACACCAGCCACCTCAGCCCACACGTCGGCACATATCCGCCAAGAGGCCCTTCTGAACGTGACAGAGTCAGCAAAAAAATAAAGGCTTGTCAAAAGCATCAAAGACTGCTATAGCTGCAGCTATGGCGGCTACCAGCCAACCTTCTCCACTCTAACCACTACCAGTCAAGGTGAAAAAGGCACTTTCTAGTACCAAAGGACTTTGTAATCGCCAACCCCAACGGACACTACAGGGATCTGGCCACGTTTCTAGAAGCGGCCACTCCATTACTGACTACATTACTACAAGGATGAGGCTTCAGCACCAGGGACGTCACTGAAATACAACCTACTTCTCGAAGCCCTGTACGACCATCCTGAAGATATACAGGACCTATTCAACTTTAAGACGACCACAAAGACGCTACACTCTACGGACAGCCTAAATAAGATGGCTTACAGATGACACCACGCCAAAATTCTGCAGGAGTCTTCCCAAGCAGAGATGAAGGGGAGCGGAGGAGTCCTTTAGCACCACCCCCCTTTGCCTTCTGTAAGTTTATTTGACTTTTTTTAAACCCCCGGGACTTTTTCCCCATTACCAAAAAAAACTTTAGAACAAGAAAAGCACTTTTAACAACAAAAACTCGGACCAAGCTTGCTTTAAGTACTGCCTTTTGGAAAAATCATTCCGCGAACGTTTTAGACTAATTCCAAATTTTAAAACTCGAAAAAAACCCCCTTCCTAACGTCCCGAACAATTACAACTTTGGGGACTACGTTTCCGTTACCCCCCTCAAAAATTTTCACTTTTTTGAGCGGGTTCCTGGTGTAGTATAAAGTGTTTAAAGGGGGCCCCTGACTTTAAAAATCACCCCCTCAGAATAGCCGATCGGCGGCCCGACCACACGGACCTTTTGTGGATCAAAAACGTAAAACCCTCACATTCGTGCTAATTACGATTTTCCCAAAAATGGTTTAAACCTAAAATTGCAAAGGGTAGGAACAGAATAGTAATCTGTAAACGATGCTTTTTCACACAAGGAGACACGTCGATGTCAGCCTGAAACCTGGCTGGCAGAACACACCAGGTTCTGCGGTAAACATCAGCCTTGTAATGTGATGCTACCCAAAGAGGGGGACAACAATTAAAATTTGTCGCTTACGAGACTGAATTCCCGTACAATCATAGTGACAGCCGATTTTGAGGGCCACTTTGCGGCCCACCGCTAGCACTGACATGTCCTACCAAGTGCACGAGCCAAACAGCTTTTGCACACATGTAAAGTCCACTCTCGCCTGACTCACTGTTAAACGAGGTGGGCATATCGACCTGAACCTCACTTGCTGCGTTCGCAAAACGCCGCCCAAGTCTTTCTATTGCACATGAAAGACCTTGGCCCAGCGTGGTGGAATCCTTATACTTACGTAACCTCCCCGTAGGACCTATGACTGAGGAACAGACAGAACGTCACAGACTAAAATCCAACTGTGACCTTTGTGTGAGCGCTCGTTCAACGAGACCTCAGAACAGTATGGTGACAAAACACTAGACCACTGTCACTTCACAGGCACCTACAGACATACATTGTGCAACCGATGTAACTTACGCTGTCAAGTTCCAAACTTCATACCGGTCTACTTCCACAACTTCAGCGGTTACGATACAGCTTTTATCATTAGAAATCTGAACTGTTTAAAAGGATGTGAGGTAAATGTGCTACCATCGAACAGTGAAAAGTACATATCTGTATCTGTTCGAGTCGGTCGTATGTGGATACGATTCTAGACTCGTACCGGTTTAATGGCTGAAAGCCTAGCCAACTTGGCAGCCGGCTTGGCCGAAATGGAACTTGTGGAAAGCTCCAAACTCGTGCCAGCCGACAAATTGCACTTTATCAAACCACAAAGGGGTTGTACCCATATGATTATGTTACATCACCCGCAGTGTTTGATGAACCTCAACTTCCAACCCGCGAAAAGTTTTATAACCAACTAAACGATGAGCACATAAGTGAGTCAGATTATGAAAAGGCGTTTGCAGTGTGGAAACGGTCTGCAATTGACCACCTTTGGAGACTACCACGATTTCTATCTCAGACTATGACGTGTGTCTACTGATGGATACTCTGGTCTCTTTCCGCAACACCTGCCTACAGTCCGTACAGAATTGACTGTTGCCACCATTACACCGCTCCAGGTCTGTCGTTCAGCGCCATGCTACGTATGACAAAAATGACGCTAGAACTGATAACTGACGCTGATCAGATGCTGATGATTGAATCGGCTATCAGAGGAGGACTGGTGCAGTGTAATCTACGGTCGCTAAAGCTAACAATCCGTTGTTGTCGGATCAGCATGACTACAAAGAAGACGAACCGTCTAGCTACCTACTATATCTAGACTGTGTGAACCTGTATGGCAAAGCCATGACATCATTTTGCCATACGGAGACTTTAGGTGGGTGGACACAACACCAGACCTGGTCCTCATTGCCAACTGACTCTCCATACGGGTTATATACTAGACTGTGACGTAGAGGTACCTGCAACTCTACATGACAAGTTACAAGACCTACCTTTGTTGCCTGAGCTAGTGACACCCCCCTGGTGGCAGCAGTAAAAAGTTGCTTGCACACTGTACAACAAAAAGCGTTACGTGGCTCACTATACGGTGTTCCAACAGGCCGTACAACTTGGGACTGAAAGTCACCAAAGTACATCGGGCGCTACGCTTTTTCGCAATCCCGTGGATGAAGAAATTCTACCGACTACAATGCTGACAAAAGATCTGCAGCAACTAGTGCGTTTGCTAAAGCTTATTACAAGCTCATGAACAACGCCTGTTTATGGAAAGACGATGGAGAATGTCCGCAACAGAGTTGACATTCGCATTGTCACCACGGACAAGCAGTTTCAAAAGCTTGTCCACCAGACTCGTTTTGTTGAGCGGAAAATAATTTCCGACGAATGTAATAGCAGTTCAGATGAGACGGAACACTGTAAAAATGGACAAACCAATTTACGTTGGCAATGACCGTTCTTGACGTGTCCAAAGTCCATATGTACCACTTTCATTATACGCTGATGCAAGAACATTTCAAAGCTCCTGCTAGCAAATTGGAGCTAGCGTATATGGACAACGGACGGACCTGATTTATTACATCACAACTGACCAAGATCTTTACCACTGTACTTAAACAGCCCCCTTTGTCTCAACACTTGGACAGGTCTGGGTATCACGACACGCATCCTTTGAGAGACGATACCAACAAAGGGAAGCTCGGTACATTCAAAGACGAGTGTAAAGATCGAGTCATGGTTTGAATTTGTGGGGCTAAGACCAAAAATGTACGCTTACCGTTTTAGCTCTACAGATGAATCAGAAAAGCGAAAAGCCAAAGGCATAAAAGGTAGCTACGTGGAGAAAAACATCCGTTTCCGCCACTACAAAAACACTTTGTTTTCCAAGGAAACCTGCGATAAGGCTCACTTCAACGTGATCCGTAGCAAATCGGCACGTGTAATTTCCACTACTGTAGTAAAAAAAGTCTCTGTCAGCCTGAAGATGACAAGAGACAAATTTTACAGTGTGGAATACGTACGTTACCCTACGGACACTACAAACTCGGTGCGGAGGACACCACTGTTGAGACTCACAATGACTAGAAAACCCTGATACGTTGTACGAACTAGCCTGAAAGGCACTTGTGATACCTTTGACACCACTCAAGACGTTCCACCAGAGTTTTGACCAATTACCAACCTCCATACAACGTCACTTGGACAACGACTTAAAAGAAAATGGATGCGGGAAACTGAACTGCCTGATGACCCGTACACTTACGAGTACCGCTACCAATGAATTGACTTTACTGGACAAAGACGAGTTCATAATGATCACTAATCATCCACGTACATGTACCCTGCATACTGGCCAAGACTGTCGTACGATGACTACGTGGCAGGTGAACGTAACAGTGCACACATTTACTTCAACTACTATGAATTTACAATTGGACAGAGCGAGACACCACCGTTATTGTTGTGCCGTGACTGCTTCTTAGCAACCAGTTTACCCAGCGACGGTGGACACTGGACTTTCGTTGACTGTGAGGCACACTGGAATGACTTGAACTGGACGTTTCACTATGTGAACAGACACCTTGTAACAAGCAAGCCCAGGAGGTTGATTAAAATTCTAACGGTCAAGCGACAGCTGGTGTGACAGATGTATCTTGACGCCACTGTTTGACATAAACGACTATGATGGTTGCAGCACTCAGACTCACATGCATGATCTTGACAATACTGACGAAGACAATATGACCATAACAGCGAAACCGATGAGTACGTAAGAACTCTATTATGGGACGCCTACGTACACTAACTGGTGGCTCACTTCTACAACTATTATTGTATCTCCTTTGTATAGCTTTAGTTAAACCATTTTTTTTTTTTTTTATTTATTTATCGTACATATTATCGCATTCATATTTTTGTACCATTCATCGTTAGATTAAACCACTTTTTTTTTATTTTGAGCTACCATTGTAGCTTTAACTATGTTACAATATATTTGGTCGTCACTGAAAACCAGCATATAGCTATTGTATTAAAAAGGAATTTTAAGTCTATTATTGAAAATCTTTGACCACATATATTTAATGTATTCTTAAACATATTCTCCATTTACATTTTCCATTAAACTCTAAACTTGTCCAATTAATCTCTGTAAATATGACTTTATTTCATCTCAAATGTTAACTTAGATGTTACGTAAATATCAGTTTAACTGTGTTAATATATATTTAGTCGTTACTGGAAATCAGAAAATAGCTATTTGTATTAAAAAATTCAATCATTATTGAAAATCTTTTGACCACATGTATTTAATGTATTCTTAAACATATTCTCCATTTACATTCTCTATTAAACTCTAAACATGTCCAATTTAATCTCTGTAAATATGACTTTATTTCTTCTTAAATGTTAAACTTAGGTGTCACGTAGTTTAATGTCAATCCCATGGCATCTTTACCTATGTTACATTATATTTAGACGTTACTGAAAATCAGAACAATAGCTTTTTGTATTAAAAATTCAATCATTATTGAAAAATCTTTGACCACATGTATTCCTTAAACATATTCTCCATTCAGATTCCCTGTTAAACTCCAAACTTGTTTAAATAATCTATGAACTTTATTTATCAAACTTGAATGTTAAACTTAGATGTTAGTTGTTATGTATCAATAATTATCAGTATTAACTTTTTTGCTCTACCAATTGTAAATAAACATTTACTGTACACTTACCTTGCAAATAAATTCTTGCTTTGTTCCAAAATCTTCTTTTTTCTTTAATCAACCCTTACTACACGATAGGAGGGGGTGTATGCAAACAATCAATAAGACAAAGTTTAAGAATGAGTTATTTTTATTGTACAAAGTAAAGTGATTAGTTGTTACAGTATTTTAGATTGTTAAGTACAAAATCTATTAGGTTAGAAACACAATAGCGTCGCACCTCTGATCTATCCACTTTGATGTAGCAGTAGATGGTGACCAGTAGTTGTCATCGGTAATCGTTCTGAACAGCAGCCGCTACTTTTAGACGTTTTTCGTCGAGATCTTGCAGGAATTTCGGGCAGGTCGTTGACACTTGTTGTATTTCCTCAGGGCTTAGTGTACCACTTCCACCTCTGACATTAGGTAATGGCTTGTACCTACGGGTAAAGTAACGTCCATAGCGATGTACCAATTGTTGAACTATGGGTGACCATTCGGCTATACTGAGCGATATGCTTCTATGCAGGGAAACATACGTTTGAGAGCCGACATCCGGAGGAGGTAAACGGAATAGGCTGTGGATTGGCTGACATCAAAGGCGTTGGAGGCTCGGTGATGGTTTGTCTAAAGTTGCGAACCACCAAACTTGTGTCCGTTGTGGCCGCCGGCTCCAGACATATGCCGTTCAATTTAGAGTGGATAGAATCGTACACCTTCTTCAAAGAAGCGGTCTACTGTGTTTGTACAGCACTACTGCGTAGTCCAATTCAGGTCTTCAAAGGTCAGGTTGGGCGTGTTGTTGGCCATTTACGAGGTAGATAGATGGATTGTAGTCTCCAGCGCACTCAAAGACCGACCACTGCGAAAGCTTCTGCTGCTACCCTTGTAGGCTTGACGTAAAAGTAGACGTGGTTCCCCATGGTTTTGGTGGCGGCGGTGGCGGCGGTGTTTGGTGCTTGTAGTGTGTAGTAGTTCACTTGTGGAGGCAGTGGTGGTGGTGGTGCAGGTTGAGCATTGTCATCCGTAAGCGTTGCTAGTAACATTTCCACATCCATAACCGGTGATGACGATGATGGTAATTCAACTGCCTTACTTTTACGTCGTTGTTTCACTATCTTTGTTCAAATCTTTTGCGTGCTGCAGGCAGTGTGCGTGTGTCTGATCATGACTGACGCTAGATCCCCTCATTGTGCCTCAGCAGACCGTCAAGGCTGCCGACCAGACAACCTTGAGCTGCTGCAGACATGTTCCAGCAGGTATAACCACGCCCCTAGATGACCTCACCAGACAGCCTTGGTATGAGCTGCTGCCAGATATTCTCTAATCTATTTCTGTGCTAAACGTTTTACAAGCTCACGTAAACGTACTTCTAACCAAAGTAACTGATCAGCCAAATCTGTTTTGCTAACATAATAATTGTTCTACATACCTAGTAATCTATCAACATCTTCAGCCCGTAACTCCCCCTCCTTTTGCCGCTTAAGCGGGTGGCCAAATTTGTCTATTAATGCTCGCATGAAAGTGACAATGGTCAGTGAGAGACAGTTATTTTTATAGTTTGATCTTGTTGAGAATCTCTTCTTCAAGCACTCTTCTTAAATTCAATTTTAAATTCTCGTTTCCAATCGCGTCTGTAATAGTCTTGACAAGTGTACGTAAACGCTGTTCTAACTGCACAAGTTTATCCGATAGTTCACTACGAATTACGTACAGTTTTTCCATGTAATCTCTGTCCACAGTCTGGGTACTGACTGTACGTAGTCCACTTGGCTCCTCTTCCTTCCCTTCCTCCTCCTCCTCCTCGTAAATAATGGACATTGAACGTCCCAAACTTGTCGATCAGATAATGCTGTTTCATTGCAGAATATAGACTGAATATATTACTAGCCTACGTTGCATTATATCAACTGCGGCTGTTCATACCAAGCCACTTAACGTACATTCTTTTTCCTTTTCTTTTGAGGATTTTTTCCACTAAATATGTGTCTGGATAGTTGGTTTTCTGCAAACTCTGCCTCGGAAAAAGCTCCTTTAATATCATCACCTTTTAAGTCGCGCAAATAGTAGACTGGAGGTCTAGTGGGTTTCACTCGATAAATGGTAAAGAGTTCTGTACTCCAAGATGGCGTGTATATCCCTTATTAAACAGTGTCTTGGTACTTTGATACTCTTACAGTTTCAATGATTTTGAACTTCATTTTATGGGGAAACAGATCGAGGGTTTTAGTTTATTTTTTAAGAGTTTTTCATGTTTGCTGTCACGTCTTTATGGTCGCATTCCAGTAGACTGTGGACTCTCGCGTTGTATAGTTTCAAAAAGTTTGTGGCAGTAGCGCTAGCCACTTGTAATTTCCCTGTAAGCTAAACTGCTTCCAAAGCCATGACTTTAAGGTTCTGTTAAAACGTTCCACTACAGATGCCTTCAAGTGTGTAAACGTGCTATATATGAGTTATACTATGATCGTTCATCAAAGTTGCGAAACTCTTTGTTGTAAAACTCTGTACCATTGTCACATTGTAAATTGGCTGGCACCCGAGGGTGACTTTGTTTCAAAACTGTTCGCATGGCGGCCGTTACGCTGCTTCCTTTTTTATCACGGACCGGGTACTGCCCAAGCGTACTTAGACAATACATCAATCACAGTCAATATGTACTTGTTACCTTTGTTTAAAGCGAGCATAAAGATCCATTTGACATAAGTCCGCCTGCCACAAATCATCAATACCCTTGACGTTAAACTTTGCGTCTGTAAAATGTTTTCTGGCCGGCTTGTGCAACTCGTTGATAATCGCCTCTTCGAGCAACTTCCATTGTCTGACACTTTTAAAGTTATTCAATTATTCTATTTAAACGCAACAAGTTTTACTATGTGTTCAATTTCCTCATTTATGAGCGGGTGTGGCCGGCTTTTGTGACATATGAGTAGTCTAAGTCTGTTTACTAGTTTGTTAACATTAAACTGCACAATTACCCTTTACCAAGTGAACCTTTTGCTTCCCCCTCCTCCTCATCCTCCTCCTGTACTTTTTCCTCTGTCTTTTGACGCGTAGGAAATAGGACAGAGATTACAGACAGGTACTTTTTACCTTTATTGCGGTTTACTGGCTTTTCGGCAGAATACATTTGCCGGATGCGCGTTTGTTAGCTTTAGGATTCTCTGTATGCATTCAAATCGTCTACGTCAAGTAAATTCCTAGTGTTTGGCTTTTGTGTTAAACAACAGTTCCAACAAGCCGATTGTAGTTTTGTACTTGCGGTTTCGCACAATGACTTGTAACTTTTCGAAAGCAATCTTGGAATTGCCAATTACAGTTCCTCCCCTACCATCTGCTCTTACACCGTACGTACTATCGAGCTGGGTACATTCTTTTGGATCAGATAATTTTTCAAGTATGCCCGTACAATAGGTATTACATCCACATCGTTCTGCGTCGATGTATCCATAGTTTTGTTTAAATCATTCCCCATCTTCTTCTTCTTCTCCTTCTTCCTCTTCAATCTTTGCTTCCTTTTTTATCTCCTTTTTTACACTGAACGGTGGCGGTGGTGGGACGTTTTGTAATGCTTCCTGTACAGTTTTCTGTAGCGGCAGCTACAATCGGCTTGGCCTTTTCTTCAAAATACCGTGTCATATCGTCAGTGCTGCGCAACAGATCTTTATATTTCTTTCGTACCGCACTAGTCATTTTGATAAGTTCCTCCTTTACTTTTCGCTCTCGATTAAGTTCTTCGACACGTCTGTTCATTGTACTAAAATGAGCAAGCACGCGCTCTTTGGTCCTTTATATATCGCTAATGAACGTGTCTAAACCGCATCTGTAGCGACCATTATTCTTTTCACAGTCCTTGTTGATGGTGACAAATCCGTAGGGCGAGTTGCGTTCCCAGCACTCTTGCATAGTTCTTTAACTGATCGAAGGTCATGTCGCCATTTACATGGTCGCTGTACACGTGTTTCAAGTTCAGTTCATCCTGTTTGAACAGCATAATGAGGTTCACATTGTCTCGCAATAGGTGTTTGGGTAGGCCGGCGTGCGTACGTTTGTGTAAGGCAAAAAGAATCCGTGTTCATATGTCGACCCATGCTAAAGAAACGTTTCATTTGCTCTTGACTTCCATCGCTAGCTACGTCATCAAATATTATTACAGAATTTGGGCGCGAAGTGTCAAGCACATCTTTACTGTCGCTGTATGTTGAAGTAACCAAATTCCGTATATAAGTTTGAACATTTGTGCAAACACGTTGATATTTCGGCTGTTGTAATGATTTGCTATACACATACAGGTTGGCAAACTTAAGGCCCAAAGGGTCAACAATTAGTCTGTACAGTAAATTAGTCTTGCCACAGTTAGATGGTCCACATATGACGCAACGAATGCTTGCCGGCAACAGTGGTCCATGTTTGGAGGTGGACTGCTTCTTTTTTAGTAAAGCGTCTCAGCACATCGGTGTTTATGGCGAATGTAGTACTTTGCTTTTTGAATTTCATCGTTACACTGATTTGCAAAGATTGATGCCACTCCTTATATAAAGAGCTAGTCTTGTAGGAAGTCGTTTTCATTATGAGAAACCGCGCTACGGAGGCAGAGGGCTGATTAATAGCATAATCGACAGGCTTCCTTTTGAACTGAATTTAAGCGGTTATAACTTTTTGTGGTCCAGGCACAAGGCCTCCAGGAGCGTTTAGCAAGAGGTGACCGAGGTATTAACACGCTAGACGAGGCGTGCAAAGAACACGACATCGCTTACAGTCGACACAAGGACTTGGAGTCACGACACAAGGCGGATCGCATATTGGCAGATAAGGCTTGGAGCCGTTACAAGACAAAAGACGTACCGTTTGGGGAAAAGGCAGCAGCTTGGTTTGTAACAAACGCTATGAAGGCGAAAACAGCGCTGGGCTAGTGGTATAAGGAGAAGGAGACCGAAGCAGAAGGGCTTGGACTTTTGGAAAGATAGTCAGCCACGCCAGGGCGGCCGTACGTGGTTCTGGAAATTAGTAGAAAGGACAACAGCAGCAGGACGTTAAAAACGTACAGCGCAGATAGCCTTGAACGCTATTGCGCGGCTAAGGAAGAAACATGGGTGGTGGCAACAACTACTTTAGGATGGATGAAAAAAGAACGTTGTCTTGGCGTTGCCGAAAAGTGGAGGGGTTCTACCGTTACTGCCGATATTTGCTGGCCTTAGTGCTATTGGCAGTTTGGCAGGAGGTGCCAGCCGGATGTGGCCCAAGACCATTGCTGAAATTAAGGATGCTTCAAAAAGGCTGGCAGAGCATCAACGTCACAATGAGACTATGCGAAGCGATTGCTTTACGACGAGAGGTAGAGGACTCTACTTACAACCGTACCGTAAGGTCTTGGTCTCCACATGACACCCTACTCAGCGGTGCGAAAAAACTATTAAAGTTGTTGCCCGAACCGTGCGTTGTACGACAAGGATTTGGAAGTTCTACGCTCAGCTCTTTGCAATTCCTAATTTTAGAGGAGTTTTTATGCGGGATGCTTTGCCATTACGACCTTGGTGAAATGAGTCTACCATTGTGAATCTTGACAGCAGCAGTGGTGCTGGCACCACTGGGTCTGTTTCAAGGAAAAAGGGCAATCGAGTGATTACTTTGATAGTTACGGAGATCTGCAGCCTCCAGTAGAAGTGCAACGCTACCTAAAGGGCTACTTCATATCTTACAATCGTACTGACTACAGTCTGTACACACAGAGAGCACGATTTGCTGGACACCTATGTTTAGCATTTTTACTGACCTAATAAATTGCTTATTAACCCATGTTTGCGAGTGTTTTACTCAGTCATGTCTCTGACGCTTACTTTCAGCGGAACAAAGTCGGAGCTTGGGTCGGAATTTTTTCCACCCATACATTTGACCTGGTGATGACGACGTTTGGGAAGTGGGTCTACTTAGTCTTGAGACTTACAACTCAATACCTAATGTGGACAGTACAAACAATCTACTTCACTATGGTGGTGCCGATGGTGGGGTGCTTTCTATACCAGAGGGTACGTTATAGTGTTGATCAGATTTCAGCCTATATACAGGCTGAACTGAGTAAGTTACCCAACAGACTGGTCGAACGAATTAACCGTGAGCAACAGCACTCTCCAAACGAGCATCAAGTCCTCGGTTTTAGTGGACTTTACAAAGGAGAACTCGATTGGTGGGTTGCTCGGGGTTTAAGAAAGAGGTTATTAGACCCGTCATGTAGCTACAAGTGGAATGGTGGACATTTTTCGGATCAACACGATTTCGTGTTGAATGTAATATGGCCACCGGTTCTTATGTTAATGGAATGCCGGCCCATGATATTTATCAATTCTTTCCCACTGTGCCGGCCGGCTATAAATTGGTAGAACCCCAGAGTCCAGTCATTTATGTACCTGTCACCGTGCGTAATATTGACTACGTCACCCTACGGATTACCGATCAAGACGGTAAATTGGGTGAATTTTCGTGGAGAACGTATTACGATACGGCTGCATTTTAAGGAAGCAGTAATGGGTTTCGTTTATTGGAGTAGGAAGCCAGCCTATTTAATGGCGGCGCGCAAATATAAGTTTACTAGTGACAATCGATCTGTCAAACGATTAACACGTAACAAATCGGAGATTCTTGCAATCCCTAGGATATACTACCATTACATAATGAACGATATGTTGGACATTATGCAGAGTGTGCCGTTTGATGATACGGTCACACATATGGAGTGGCATACTCATCTTCCCTACGCTTCAATGACTTTGAACAATAATGATGAAATACGTTATACCAATACAGCAGCAGGATTTGTGTGTAATACATCCCTCTCTTATCTTTATGTTGAGGGTAAGCTACTTTTAAGCGATTGGCAACGCTACTGCCGCAACAAAGTTTGTCAATAACGCAATAGCTTTTCTCTTTGACGAGATGCGGTATGAATTGAACGGTGTAGAGATTGACAGGGTCGAAGAATCCTGGTATTACTACTACACTAAAGGGGTATGCGTCACTGAGTGAATTGGAACTGAAGAGTACCGGATGTTGGGCCTCTACGTCTGCTAATCTGCAGTACAGACTTGATGAAAGATAATTTTGACAAGAAGGGGAACTTTAGCTTTTGCTATACCTCTTAACCGACTTTTGGTTTTGCCGAAGATTACAAGAAGATTATGGTGAATGCACGCCATGAACTGGTATTAATTAGGTCTTCTGGTGACAAGAATGCTGTTATGTGGGATAAGGACTCTCCAATCCGCCACTGTGGAATCCATTAAGGTTAAGTTGGATAAGTTAAACTGGCGAATGCCTTTACGTAACTTTAAGCAATAAGCAGCGTGTACTGCTGCTAAAGTATTTGAGTCGAGGTACTAGCATACCTGTGGAGTACAGGTCATGGGAATTGTACGAGTATCCGGCGCTGCCAAATACTTCACGGCAAACGTGGGCTGTAAAGACTGCTTCTCAACTGGAAAAACCAAGGTATGTGATCGTGGCTTTTCAAACGGGCCGAAGAAATGAATTGGAAAAGAATGCTGCTCACTTTGATCATTGTGATTTGACCAATTTAAAATTACATCTTAACTCAATCTCGTATCCGTATGATGATTTAAAACTAGATTTTGGATACAATCATTACGCAGTTTTGTACGACATGTATACTCGTTTCCAGAGAGTTATTATGGAACAATTACGCGCCCACTGTTGAGCAGAGAACTGTTTAAAAGAATCGCGCCCTATTGTAGTGATCGATTGCTCTAAACAAAACGAGACCTTGAGATCCGCACCCTGTTGATATACGCATTGATTTTGAAGCGGCTAACCAGTTTTCTCAAAACACCTGCGCTTACTGTCTAATTATACACGATAAATCGTGTACCCTAACGATCCTCTACAAATCTTGTTCGCAAGCTTGTTTAGGGGGCGTGGCTTTAGTGCTATAAATTGGTGGGCTGAGGTTGTGCTACAGTCAGTGTGGCAGCAGCAGCATCATGGTCAGGAAGGCAGTCATCGACTTTAGCGCTTTTGCCGCCCAGGACGTACGTCTATAATTAAGGAGCTCTCCATTATGGACGTTGACACAATGTGTGTTCAACACTGGATCTTTAGACCACCAAAAGAAAACACTCCTTCAGGCTGGAATGACACTGTGCGCCGTAACCGGTGGCTAAGTAAACACTATCACGGGCTGGATTTTGATGCTGATTCACTGACTACAAGATGCTGGGTGAGGCGCTGCAAAGCACTTGTGCTGACATAGAACTACTCTACACGTCGACTCTGGAAAAGTCAAAGGTACTGGTGGCGACTGTTTGACAACCGGCGTGTTGTGTTCAGTTTGGAGGAATTGGGATGTCCACGTTTGCCAGAGAAACTAATCCCGACTGAGAGCAGTGAAGAAGAAGACCCTCCGTGTCTTTGGCATAGCGTCTACGCTTCTGGATTTAACTGCACACAGTACTAATGTTAGCAAAATGGCGTCTTGGTGTATGGAAAACTTGTCCAAGATCGACATGACTGAGGTGTCGGTGCGTGAAAGGACATTCACTGATTGGAAACATACGACGCCCACTCCTCGACAGTTGGCCGAACATGGGTTTGTAAGGATTGCCGACACTGTGGACAGCACAAAGTGTGTTTATTGTGGAGTCATTTTATTTAGGTGGGAACCTTATGATGACATAGGCTCATGATCATGAGTTCAACTCACCGTTCTGTAAGTACATTCAGTACAGGCGGCAAAAGTCGGAAAAGGAAGCGGATGGAAACCTTTTTAAAGCAGCCCAAACAAGTCTGCGATATTGAACTTGTCAATTATGCAATGCTTGACATTCTCCAATCCTCTAGTCACCGCAGTACATATTATATACGAAGAAGAGGACAGAACTCCTTCATGGATTGCTGCCGACCGAATCAGGTTTGAAGCTCGCATTGTGAAACTGACGTCACTCCTATCAGCGGTCATCGAACATAAATTGTCACATATTGCAAAATGTACAAAAACTGATCACAGCTCCTGTAGCTTTTCAAAATAAATGTATACTACTTTATTCATCTTTCTTTCTTTATTCCATAACATGATTCCTTACAGCAGCAGCAGCAGCAGGAGCAGCAATATATTGCGCTTCGGACCAACCATCACCACCTGCACATGTACGCCTCAGCACCTGGACGCCCTCGACGTCGCCTGCTCGTCCACGGCCTACCAGTCAGACCCATATACTGTATGTTTAGCATATCCTTAATCGCTTCGTAAAGGCGGCAAGAGCTGCCGACGTCTTTTCCTTGTTTGGGAGAATAGCGTGCTTCGAAGTCGAGCGGCCCAAGAGGTTTTTTCCTTATGGCCGTTTAACATGTTGCCTTCGAAAGTGAAAACCGAAGGCAGCCGGTTAACGGGCCGACTGGCATTGCACCGAATATCACGGCACAAACTACAGTGAATGATGGGCGGGCCGAGTCTACTCAATAAAGGCGGCAGACCTGCCGACGTTTTTTCCTTATGGCGATTAACATGGCTGCCTTCAAAGTGCCACTTCGAAGGCAGCGTTCTGATCTGCAGACAACCGACGGTTTTTTTCCTTATGGCGATTAACATGGCTGCCTTCGAAAATGAAAACCGAAGGCAAATCACCCTACTTTATGTATACTTCAGAACAGTTAATAAAACTATTCAACATACATGTGCACATAATACTATATTAATTTAAAAGGCACCATAGCTTGTCGACCAACTATTATTACGATGCAAGACTTTACTGCAGGCTGATTGGTATAGCTATCACTTCATGCTCAAAGTAATACCTACAATTCTTTTATATAGAGGAAGATGTTGTCAGGTGGGGCATGTTTGAGTTTTAAATACTTACATGATTCACCATAAATGGACATGTTATAATCGGTATCCATCCTATCCTTGTACGGTGAATATACGATTTCATTAGTTAACTAAATTCAGTCAAAGAACAATCTGAATGCACAAGAATAACACTTTAGTAAGGCATCACTGATAGGTCTAATGGCCGTTAAGTGATCATTTGCTGCGTGGGAGAAAGAGTGCTTATATGTATATGTGGAAAGAGGGAAAGAGAAATGGTGAGAACAGAACTCAACTCCTGTTAAAAGCTAATGAACGAGTTTTGGATGGTTTTTATTAGAAAGGTGTTAATATTGAGGAGGTATGAAAATATATTACAATAACACGTTCTTAATAACATACCAGATGAATGTAAAGGAACCGTTCTACAATATTCATAAGAATTCTAAAAATAAATAATGTTCAAATTGGAAACCTCAGCTTTGGTTATCGGCCTTTTTAAACAGAGCACTTAAACATTGGGAAATATAAAAATTAAGTTATATTTGTCACAATATAAGTGAGGTTTAGTATTCAAAACATAGGTGTGTTTCATTTTTAATATGAAGTATCAAATAGAGAAATATTTTAGAAATTGCTTTTTATTAAAGCCAATAGGCTTTCTCCATCTAAAAATCAACGAATTATTTATATTACTTATATTTACTTACGTAACTATATCAAAAATATTTTTCATGTACCTAAAGGTAATAGAAAACGATTAAGAAAGTAGTAAAGAACAATAATAATTATTTTCAGTACAGTTAGCAAATCTGTAACATACTACTGGTAAGTTAATAATTGTGTACCTATTATTTTAAAAGGTCTTAAAACTAGACCCTTTACAAATAAAATCAAACTAAAGGTAATAAAAAGAAGTTGTACTAAGTGTTTTTACTCCATGTTTTAGCAAATTATTTTCAAAACCAATTTAATACTATGGCCAACATTGTAAAAATAAAGTAAATATAGATTAACTATGTGTATCATATTGTTGTGTTGATAATGAGATGTTTTGATAAAACACTACTTGTGTTAAAACAACTGTTTTATTCAACGTTATTTCAAAACTATTGCTACGTAGTCACCTTATAAACGTTTATAATCTTTCAGTCAATATAGTAAAAACATACAAAAAAAATTATGATGTTGCTAGTAAATCCATGCATTGACAAAATGTATACTTTGGGCTGCAGCTGTAACTGTTACGAGTTATCTTTAATGCAAACACTAACAGAATTGCTTGGTATACATAAACTGGGTACAATAACACATGTTTCCTCTCTACCCCTTGGTTTAGGGCCGCAGCTGTCACAGTTAGGATGTGTATGGTACGCATATAATCCCTTCAGCTTTGTGTAAAAAACATATATGTAAAATGTAATTTGTACTTTGAACAGTTTTGTCCTTAGTTGATTTAAAATCAGCTACATTCACCACTTTATAAGGCAGCAAGTTATTCATTATTCATCTCTAATACGCCGATCGTGGAGATTCAGGTGAATTTGAGGGATGAATGAGTGTAGATCAACGAGTTTAGTCATTGTTACTAGATAGTAACAATGACTAAACAATTTAATTTAATTTTAATACATAAAAAAATGACAAGTATAAAAACTAAAAAAATTGCCATTTCTGACTGAAACAATCATTAAATATGGCGTGTTCTATTTAAAAAAAGTTAAAAAACACATACAGTGGCATTGAAATACACGCACAGTGATAGTGACCCACCCGCCGACCCATACACGTACAGTGGTATTGACCCACCCGGCCACCCTTACACGCACAGTGAAAGTGACCCCCCACTGACCCATACACGTACAGTGGTATTAACCCACCCACCCATACACGTACAGTGGTATTGATATGTATTGATAGGATATGTAAGGCAAATACTAACAAAATGGCTTGGTACACATATACTGGGTACAATAACACATTTTTCCTCTCTACCCCATGGTTTAGGGCAGCAGCTGTCACAGGAGATCTGTAAAGCACACACTAACAGAATGGCTTGGTACACATAAACTGGGTACAATAACACATTTTTCCTCTCTACCCCATGGTTTAGGGCAGCAGCTGTCACAGGAGATCTGTAAAGCACACACTAACAGAATGGCTTGGTACACATATACTGGGTACAAGAACACATTTTTCCTCTCTATCCCATGGTTTAGGGCAGCAGATGTGACAGTTAGAAGTTATCTGTAAAACAAATATTAACAGAATGGCTTGGTACACATAGGCTACACTGGTTTCAGGTCAACGAGTGAAAGGTTGATTCTCTCCAATGTTGTAACTCGCTTACGCTTATGGAAAACAATATTTGTTAATAACTAGAATCTATATTTTCCTGTGACAACCACGTCAAGGTGATATGTACTTTATTTGCACAACTAGACGTTCGCCCATACTGCGATGTGGCATCCTTAGTGCCATCTCTGAGACTGAATCGGCGAATGACCTTCCAGCTTTCATAACAGGTGGTGGTGTGGGGATTGGTTTGGCAGGTACGCTGGAGAGGGGTGGAGGCAAGACCCACGTGACCTAAGGCCATTGACCGAAGAAAATCAACATGGCTGACTTTGTCATTTTATATAAATTTACCTAAAATGGGTTCCTATGTCTTCGGAAGCAGAATACTTCCATCCATATTAAAATTATTTCTTATTTTGTGTATTTCTGTAGCTTACCTTACGATTCTTGGGTAGTAATTCGGGATGTTGCTAAGGGATTTGGTTTGGTTAAATAAAAATCCATGATTAGTTTTTGCACTATGTACTGCAACTGCAGATTTTCCGTATCTTAATTCTTAGTATGCCTTACATGCTCTTTAATCCGTATGGAAATTAACCTTTTGGTTTTTCCTATGTAGACTGACCCACAACTACAGTCCTTGCCAACATTCTGTATTACTACCCAAGAATCGTAAGGGAAGTAATAGGGATATACAAAAGAAGAAAACTTTCAATAAGGATGAGAGTATACGACTTCTGAAGACATGTGAACTCTTTTTAAGTACAAAATGGGGACTTAAAAAATGCAATGTTTAAAGTGTGTTAAATTATAATTTAACTTTTATTTAATACACCGAAAGGTGTTTTAACCAAAAATAAAAACACTCAACGTCGATATGATCGTGGAACCATCATCAATCCCAAGGGTTTGAAATTCTGTTAGATTTACCATAGTTATCCTAATATAATGATGGATTGAGTGGGTGGATCAACTACTGGCAGTCATGTATTTTTAGGGGGGGTGGGTAGGTACCTTCGGCTATTATGTTTGTAAGTGGTTTAGTGTCTGTCAGATATGTAGGTACCTTAGGGTGTTATGTTTGTAAGTGGGTTAGTGTCTGTCAGGTATGTAGGTACCTTCGGGTATTATGTGTGTAAGTGGGTTAGTGTCTGTCAGGTATGTAGGTACCTTCCGGTATTATGTCTGTAAGTGGGTTAGTGTCTGTCAGGTATGTAGGTACCTTCGGGTATTATGATTGTAAGTGGTTTAGTGTCTGTCAGGTATGTAGGTACCTTCAGGTATTATGTTTGTAAGTGGGTTAGTGTCTTTCAGGTATGTAGGTACCTTCGGGTATTATGATTGTAAGTGGTTTAGTGTCTGTCAGGTATGTAGGTACCTTAAGGTATTATGTTTGTAAGTGGGTTAGTGTCTTTCAGGTATGTAGGTACCTTCGGGTATTATGTTTGTAAGTGGGTTAGTGTCTGTCAGGTATGTAGGTACCTTCGGTTATTATGTTTGTAAGTGTATTAGTGTCTGTCAGGTATGTAGGTACCTTCGGGTATTATGTTTGTAAGTGGGTTAGTGTCTGTCAGATATGTAGGTACCTTTGGGAATTATGTTTGTAAGTGGGTTAGTGTCTGTCAGGTATGTAGGTACCTTCGGGTGTTATGTTTGTAAGTGGGTAAGTATCTGTCAGGTATGTAGGTACCTTCGGGTATTATGTTTGTAATTGGCCTAGTGTCTGTCAGGTATGTAGGTACCTTCGGGTGTTATGTTTGTAAGTGGGTAAGTATCTGTCAGGTATGTAGGTACCTTCGGGTATTATGTTTGTAAGTGGGTTAGTGTCTGTCAGGTATGTAGGTATCTTCGGGTATTATGTTTGTAAGTGGGTTAGTGTCTGTCACGTATGTAGGTACCTTAGGGTGTTATGTTTTTAAGTGGGTTAGTGTCTGTCAGGTAAGTAGGTACCTTCGGGTATTGTGTTTGTAAGTGGGTTAGTGTCTGTCAGGTATGTAGGTACCTTCTGGTATTATGTTTGTAAGTGGGTTAGTGTCTGTCACGTATGTAGGTACCTCCGGGTATTATGTCTGTAAGTGGGTTAGTGTCTGTCAGGTATGTAGGTACCTTCCGGTATTATGTGTGTAAGTGGGTTAGTGTCTGTCAGGTATGTAGGTACCTTCCGGTATTATGTGTGTAAGTGGGTTAGTGTCTGTCAGGTATGTAGGTACCTTCCGGTATTATGTGTGTAAGTGGGTTAGTGTCTGTCAGGTATGTAGGTACCTTCCGGTATTATGTCTGTAAGTGGTTTAGTGTCTGTCAGGTATGTTGGTACCTTCGGTTATTATGTTTGTAAGTGTGTTAGTGTCTGTCAAGTATGTTCTTGTTGTAAGTGAATTACATATTGTTCGAGTATTTACCAAAGAACCTCAATATATAAATAAAATATATACCTGAATTCACATTTATCTTACTTTAGTATTCGTTACAAACTTGGTAACAGCTTTACAGCTGGATTTAATTTTTTTTCTAATCATTTAAGCTAACAAGTTATCTAAACTTCGATAGTTGTTTGCTGACAACAAATTTACAGCACTTTTCTCAGTTGTCTGGATTGTGAACACATAGATTTACATGGTTCTCCCACCCGAGATGAAATGGACTTACGTGAGTTGTGTGAAAGAGTTTTTATAGCTGTCATAACTCAATTAAGTTTTGTGAAGGCTAACAACAGTGCCATATTTCCTCTCGTATTTATCAAATAACTTACATGATATTGCGATGTAATGCTTTTTAAAGGGATGTTATAAAAACTAAATATAACGCGAATTCAATAATGCAACAAACACCCAATATGAGATGGTTACTTACACCCGGAATACGAATTTGCGTTCTTTATAAATAATTTTACTTACTATGTAATTTTGTTTTAGCAATTATTTGGTAAACATTACAAAAAAATTTGTATTTACCTAATTAACATTTAAACTCAATTCTATACTTGTTAATGCCTTATTAGTGGTAGATAATAATTTAAGCACAAGTAAGTATAGTATGTTTATACAGTTATTGATATGTTAATACTTATACATGGTGTACCAGACCAATCATTCATTATGTATGTATACCACTTGAAACAATTGACTTAGAAAGTTGAAAAATTTTTTATTTTTTATTCCTAAATTTTTATATTAATTAAAGAATACAACTAAATTATTTTTGAGTTTTTCAGTCAGTTAAAAATGGCACTTTTGAGGCTTGAAGGATCTAAAGCGTTCTTGTTCAGTTTTCAAAAGCAACTCATGTCATATAGCATTAAATTTAACGGAATTCTAAAGCCTCGTCATTTTAAAAACCACTGAGCGCATATTGGCACTATTATTTGATTCAATGGCATAACAGTTTTAAAAAATAGTAAAGTAGGTACATATATCAAAGGAAGTAAACGTATGCCCTATATCATTGTTACAATTATACTAAATCTTGAATATTGACTCGGTGGTTTACTTCATATATATTTTATTTTAAACTAAGCCGAACAAAATTTCTCTTATTAACTGCTAAAATAGTTTGTTTTATTTTAAGGTGTTTAGGTTTCACTATACCTTTAAATGTTGCACATTATTGAATAACTTTTTTTAGAAATACTTTGATTTGTATAATAATTAATACACATATGCGTTTGTCTCATGGTGAACGAAATCTTAAATAAAAATAACAGATTTAGGATATGTTTGTGATTTAATCTCTACTTGTTTTTTGGGTAGGGTGGTAACTCACTGCTACCTCTCCACTACAGTCGCCGAGTTCATGCCTTTCTCTTAGAATGAGTTTTATAAGTGTTGCCGAGTTCATGCTCCGTCTTACACCGGAGTGGAAGAGTAAATTAGGGCTCGCTAAATTCATGCGAGACCTAAATTACTACAATGGTAATGTAATTAGTGGAAAATGATTTAATGTAGAGTACAACATATAATACAAAAATACATTCAGTAATGTTTGTCTAGCTCTAAAACGTATTGTAGATATATTTAAGAGCTAGGGACGTGTAATATATGATTAGTTAATAATTACCGATGCTGTATGTTAAATTGATTATTTTGAGCAATGTACTTTTAAATACACGCGTTTTATTTTTGTATTTTCATAGAAAAAACTATTTCCAATAAATAATTAAATCTAAATAAGCCTACATTAAATGAGTTTATTCTATTTAATATAAATACTTGTCAGCTATTTTGAAATTACAGCTTAAACAATATGTTACATTTACATAGTTTTCATTTGGTCCTATGGAGCTTGCAGAATATTCAGAAGTCAGTGATAAATCCGTGAACTTCATTGCATATTTTAAAAACGAGATGAAACTCTTCATTAAACAGACGACTATTTTACAAATAAGGTGAAACTTTTTTCATTGTTGCAGAGGTTTATTTATCTAAATCGATGTGTTTCATGGCTTGAATTTCCATCACTTAGAATTTGAAATGGTTTGCATGTTATGAGGCTTCATTACAGACATTACTAAAGTAAAATAACGTTGTATAGAATTTTATTTTAGTACAAGCTATTTTGGAGCATCACTTGTTTTTTTAATAATTTCAGATTTCATCTTGATTTAACATATACGAGTAAATGAAGCTTTTTGTAAAATATACAAAACACACACACACACACACACACACACACACACACACACACACACACACACACACACACACACACACACACACACACACACACACACACACACACACACACACACACACACACACACACACACACACACACACACACACACACACACACACACACACACACACACACACACACACACACACACACACACACACACACACACATATTGGTTAAAATATGCATATACATATACTCTATAAATTCAATTAAATGAAAATAAAAATTTATAATATTAAAAATTAAATCCTGTGTCTATACATTCAATTAGCATAAAGCCCTTGCTTCGCTACGAGTTGGTTCTCTACGCTTGCTTACTCTTCCTTCTGTCGTTCTTTCTAAATCATCAGATCAATTTAAGCATCAGCCTTCTGCTAATCTGTTAAATAACACATTTGTATAGTGCATACACCCTTACAAGCCTACTTACGTGGATACAAAGTAGTGCGATCATGTCAGAAGTAGTAGAAATTAGCTTATACATTTCACAGTGAAAACTAAATCATCCATGATTTTATGTCATGTTTATGTTTTTTGTATCGTCTTTTCAAAATAAACTATTAAATAAAGAAAATGCCAATGTTATTCTTATGGGGAAAATAAAGAATCCCTAAGGCGCTGTTTCTAACTCTTTTGAATTGAATTTTAGGAAATCCTGTTTTAGTGAGAGTACACCGTGTAAGTACTAAATTCCTTCTAAATTTAATCAATATATTACGTTTAGTGGTTCCGGAGAATTTTTGATGGAAGTACTTCGTTTTGGGACTTTTACATATTAAGATTAATGTTTACATGTACAACAATCACTTAGTCCTATTTGTAATCCTGTGGCCATATCATTGCATTACTCTTTAATTGTAGACCATAATAAAAGAATATATATTTCAAATAAATAAATAAAATAAATGATAGCGTAAATAATAAAAATAAGAGGTCTGCCTTTTAAAATTATTTTCGAAAAATCACTTATTACTTTACAGGAAGAGGAGATTTTATGTTTGTCTATGATGCTATAACCCTCATTATTTACCATTTTTACTGTAGTGTACTGATATAATTACATAATGATTTACTAAAAAGTAGACATAACAGTAAGTGAATTTATTTAACTCTAATTTAATCTCTTTGTTATAATATTATATAATATACCTTGTTAATTTAAGAAACATTACAAACATAACTTTCAGACATTCACTGCTTTAATTAAATAAATGAGGAGTGGTTTTTAAGCTTAATAAAAAAGAAAAAAACGACCTCATCAAAGTGGGAAAGAGCTGATGTTCAGTAAACCATACACAGAAAACACAATCCACAAATCCACAAAGAACGTTCTGACAGACATGTATAGCACAGTGAATTTAATTAACTAGCTTTTAGGATCCATTACCTTATATTTATTTGAATATGTCCTCTATCCCATAAACTGGGTAATAAATCTGAGATACAACAAACAAGATGTTGTTTATTTTATGTTAGAAATGTTTTATTCTTATTATTGCGTAGAATAATACTCATATTAGGTAGGAATGGAAAAATATATACTGATTTGACGCTTAAATTAAGGTTCAGTTTTGATGATAAAAAATTGTCTTATGCTTTTTTGTGACGACACTTGTCCATTACAATTTTAAAGAGACAAACAGTACTTGTGTTATTTAAGCTTAACGCAAGATATATTCCATAATTCTCAGTAATCGACTTCTCAAAAAACAATTTTGGCCATGATTGGAAGCGAGAAAAATATTTAAACCAAACTATTTATAATTTAATATATGTATTAGTAAGTTTATTTATTTTTTTTCACACAACTGAAACAGTAAGGCCACGAAGGTTGTTGAGGCATCGTGTTTATTCAAGGATATTTATTTTATTCACTTATAACATAGCTACAGGATAAACCCAAAACATTCATCATGACATTAGTACAAGAAATTACATTTTCAGTTGTATATACTTGATGGAATAACGTTGAGTATAAAGAAGAACACGTTTTTAAAAATGTGTTCTTCTTTAAAAGAAATTAC